>CAUYQG010156527.1:0-20842 GCA_963574415.1 Tarsius wallacei | reverse complement strand
AAAGGCGCGGGATTACAGGCCGAGCCACCGAGCCCGGCGGAGTACACTTTCTATATTTCCCATTCCAGCCTTAACTCACTCGTGGCCATTACAGTTGACTAGCCGGCCCTAACAAAGTGCAACCTTATCTCCTGGGAGCAGGGAGGTGATGGGGGTAGGGACTAGGAGAGACTGATGGCCAAGAAGTATCAAAAGTTGGACTGTAGAATCCTCTCCCTTCCTTCTCAGCAGACTTGCAGCCTCAGGAGGCTGGGGAGGTATTATTGGAGGTTAAGAGGGTGAGATTTAGAACCCACTTGTGAGTGGTTTTGGCTTGTCCCTGGACTATCCCAGGCATTGGTCATTTCCCATAATTGGCAGCAATGGTGACACTATCTGATAAGTCACATTAAGTGGCGCCTGTCAGTATGGCGTATAAGGCCTGCAAACTTATAGTCAACCCCATACTATTTGCTCTAGAGCAGGATTCAGGTAAAAGTGGATCCATCTGCCCTGGGCCATGGAGTAAGAGCATAAAATGCCTCCCTAAGAGAGTCTCACCTACAAAGTGAGGTCCTGACATGAATTTGAGAGCAGATTTTCTTTATCCTCCCTTCTTCTCTCCAGGAGCCTCTTTTCTTCTTTTCTCTTCCCTGGTTCCCACCACCTTCCCTTTTCCAGCTGTTCTCATCTTTTCACTGCTATGAGTGCCAGCTAGCTGAAATGGTAGGCATACGTACGTGCACGGTTTGTCCCAGGTGCATGATAGAAGACAGACCAAATGGACACAACGGAAGAATAGGCCCTTGCCCCCTTCCGCAGAGCAATGCTCTGGGTGGGCTTTGACTGCAAAAAGAGGTTTTCTTCTCACATCCATGTTCCTGCCAGCTCTCTGTCCCACATGAGACAGAGAAAGAGTTCTGGAGAAAGTGCCAGGAACAAGGAGGTACCAAGCCAGCTTAGCCTCATAGTTTTGCTTCTCAATAAATGCCACTCATCTCCAGGTGGGCAGGGAGGTAGTTCAAACCCAATGCAAAGGGGAAAGACATGCCACCTTCCTTCACTGGTTGCCCCTTTGTTGCCTAGAAGGCTGGTTCCCAAGGCCTCTGAAAAGGGATGTTTCCATCACAAGAGATTCTGGGCTCTGCCCCAGAAGTTGCTGGTTTAGGCCTCTGCTCAGTCAGGCCCCAGCTCGGTCTCTGACTTTACTGGGGTAGCCAGGCAATACCTATTTCTACATAAGAGTTTGGTTCTACCTGCTTGTTTCTTGCAAGTGACTTAGGAGCAGTCACCTCAGACCACTCAGCAGGAACTCTTATAGTCTTCATCCCATTCAGGAAACCTAGGGCCAGAGATAACTCCAATACTACCTAGACCATTCAGATGTTGAGATCATTAACTGAGCCCACAGTTCTCTGTAAAACTCTTCAGAGCCCCCCCCCCAAAAAAAATGTTATGGGAGGCTTCGAGAACAACATTCTAATTTCCTGGTTGGAACAAAACATTTCTATGGGAATGTGGGATGAGTTTTTGTTTGACAAAGTGCCCAAGTCGCAAGGGAACCAGATGGTTCTTTAGACCAAGGGTTTCAGAGGCGTATTAGGGTGGAGAGCAGGAGAGGAATATATTGTCAAATGCCACCACCATATATTCATATTGCATATGGTATACACCCTTGGGTGGCATGTTTGGAGCATACAGAGAACAGATACGTGCAGGTAGCACCCCCTATCGGTATACTAGGTTTGGTATGTCAAACTGTTACTTGAGGTCTATGAAACGGTTAACTGGTCAGAAATGGGAAAAGCCATTCCATAATAGCATCCTTTAAGGAGAAGCTTCAGGAGACATTTATCGCCTGCTAAACTTGGAGCCAAAGCAGAGCAGCTCCTCTTTTTAAAAAAGATATAGGATGTTTTTCTTTTGTTGCAGTTTCCACAGATTAAGGTGATTTCTGCAAAACAATGAAGTCAAACCAATGACGAGAAAGTATAACCAGGAGCATGTTAGGCCTTATGTGGAGTTCTCCTTGACAAAACTGTCCTTTGAATAAAAAGTCAAGGTTCACACTAGATGACCTTTTATAACTGGCCTAAAGCAAGGCTTTGTCTATAACCACGCTCCCAGAAGTGGAAGGAGTTGATGCATTCCAACATCAGGTCTCAGTGGCTGAACTGAGAAGGCTGGAATTTGTCTTTAACTTGCCTATTTCAGAAGCGCTTTGCCACCTTTATTAGAAACAACTTTACTCTGGCAGAGCTTGGGTGGTAGGAGGCAACGTGCAGGGCCCGTATAGAGCCAGAAGTAGCAGGGAACAGCCGCTTCCATAGGCGGTTTACTTGGTGGGGGTGGGTGTAAGGATCAAAGCAGAAGACATCCCATCAGTGCAAGTCTCCCTGGGGCACTCTGTCTTTCCTTAGCAGGGTTACAGTGGAGTGATTCTAGATGATGCTAAGAAGGTTTGTGTAGGTTGTCCGGCTGGAAACCTCCATGCTGAGCCCACATCTTGAGCTGTGTGGAGAATGAGAGAGAACTGGTCCCCAGACCTTCCCTTAGCAGAGCGCAGGTCTCTCTCCTGAGCTGCAGCTCCTGTGACTATTACCCTTCAAACACCACCCAGGCGCCCCCTGGGACCCCGCCCTCCTCCCCATCCTGTGTGGTGTGGCTTTCGTCTGCCAGTTGCCTTTACTTCTCATCCTCATCCCCCTCACTCATGCTGCTGATGGAGGCTGAGGCTGCTTTGGGAGAGGAGGGGGGTGAGGTTTTGAGTGGGAGCCATGAGAAGGTGGGTGACGGGGAGCGGGAAGGGGACCGGCTCCTGGTTGGGCTGCTCACAGGGCTCTGCTTCGGGGATAAGGCCTGCAGCATCCGGCTACTCCTCTCCTGGAACATCTGTTTCTAGAGAGAAATTTGAGAGAAGGCATCTGTTAACGTAGAAACCCAAAGTGACAGTGAGACAAAAAGGAAAAGCAGGAAGGGGGAGTCACTACTCCAAAACACCTGTACCCACAAACACAGACTTGTACTACATCCCATGTTCTCCAAAACTATGTATGGTAAGGAACTGAGTGAAATTCTGGTGCAGTGACATGTCGATACGGAAGATTTCAATCACTGCTGGTTCTTAGGACCCTTTCCGTCTTCCCTTCTTTTCTTCCATCTACAACTTACTTCTTTATTTACTTATTTATTTGAGTCAGGGTTTCACTCTGTCGCCCAGGCTGGAATGCAGTGGCATGATCACGCTCGGCTCACCGTAGCCTTGACCTCTTGAGTTCAGGTGATCCTTCCACCTCAGCCTCCCAAGTAAGTGGGACTACCGGTGCGCACCACCACTCCCAGCTAATTTTTTTTCCATTTTTGTAGAGACGAGATCTTGCTATGTTGCCCAGGCTGGTCTCGAACTACTGGGCTCAAGCAATCCTCCTGCCTCAGCCTCCCAAAGTGCTGGGATTATAGGCGTGAGCCACTGCATCTGGCCCATCTACAACTGAGTATCTATGATTTGCTAGGCAAACCATAATGGTCTGGGTTACTGGATGGGGTAGCAGAAAATAAAACACAAATTCCTGCCCTCATGGATATGAGGAGGAACACACAATAAACACAATATGTGGTATGTCAGATGGAACTGTGGTCTATGAGGAAAATAAGATGAGAGAGGATAGCAAGGAAGGGTGGGGGTAGACGGAATGCAACTGCAAATGGGGTGCCCAGGGAAGGCATCACTGAAAAAATATTTGAGCAAAGACTTAGAAGAGATGAGGTAGGGTCCACATGAATGGAAATCAGAGAGAGACGCATTCTAGAGAACCCCAAGAAGGGATCATGTAATGCATGTCCAAGGAAGAGCAGACCACCCCATTGTGGCTGGGATGGGGTCTGCTGGGGTAGGGGGAGATCACCAGCAAAGGAACAGAGAGCTGTGCTGTGGAGGGTCTCGGCTGCCATTGTGAGAACTCTGCCTTTCAGTCTGAGGGGACCTATGTGTTGGTATTCAAGGGGAGGTGGAGGCCGTCATGGCAGCATGGAACAAGTTGGTGTAGCGGGGGGGAGTGGGAGGTACTGGGAGAAATCAGGCCAGAGACATCACAGGGGGCTGTTTCACGTACGGGCTTCTCTGAGGAGAAGAGAAACCTCTGGAGAGTGCTGAGTAAAGGAGTGACAATCTGTTTTTTATTCTCAAAGGACCAGTCCAGCTGCTGTGCTGGGAACAGCCTGCAGTGAGGCAAGGTCAGGAGCAGAGAGACCGGTTATGAGCCCACTACAATAAGAATCCAAGATTATGATGGTGCCTGGCCCAGGGTGATAGCCTGGATGAGGGAAAGACATGGCTGAATTCCCAGTGCGTTTCCCCCCATATTTGTATTGAGATATAATAAACTCACCCTTTTTAGTGTACAGTTCTGTGAGTTTTGACAGATATATACAGGTATGTGAACACCACCACAATCGAGGCATAGGAGAGTTCCATCAGCGCCCAAGTTCCCTAATGACCCTTTGGACTCACCTCTCTCCCCCCAGCCTCTGGCAACAGATCTGTTTTCTGTCCCTACAATTGTACCGTTTCTAGAATGTCATCAAGATAGAAGTTTACAGTGTGTGGTCTGGCTACATTCTGACAGAGCCAGCAGGATTCGCTGGGATGTGGGGTGTGGGAGGAAAAGGAATCAAGTAACACCAGTCTTGGGCCTGTGAAACTGGAAAGCAGTGACGCTATTTGCCAGTGTGGGGAAGACTGTGGGGTGGGAGGAGGTTTTGGTGGTAAGATGGGGTTACCAGTTGGGAACCTCAGGTGACGATCGCCCAGTGCTTCAGAACTGAGCCCTTCCTGGACGCTGCCCACTAGGCCTCCTGGTGCTGCCAGCCTACCTTGCTTCCTGTGCTCTGCCTGCTGCTCAGCCTGCTGCTCAGCCCTCCCAGATGCTCCGTCTCACCAACTTCTGAGCACCCTGTGCTGCTTATAGCTGAGCTTCCGCCCCTAGCAGCTGGGTCCAATCTTTTGCTTCTAAACTGGCCCTAAATGCCAATTCTCCTATGAGCCATTTTGTGTTTGCTTGTCATCCGGGTTATTCATCTTATAAATCATTACAGAGACCCTCTGGGGACCAGGTGCTGCACATGGGGAAGGGGAGGAAGAAGACGGGGCGGAGGTTGGATAGAAGGTCATGTCTTAGCTGGGTCTTTGATAAAGCACAGGAAGAGGAGGGTGGAGGCTAGGAGGCTGGTGGAGGACCAGCTTCCCAAGTAGAGGGCACTGTGAGGAGTACTAAGTCCAAGTCGCTTGGCTTGACTAGAACCCTAAGTGCCCATGGGGTGGCAATAGTCTAGGTCTGAAGCACCAGAAGGGGGCTGGATTTCCTCCTCAATAGCTCCAGATAGATTTCAGTCAAGAGAAGAGCCTGATCAGATTTGTGCATTAGAAATACCTCTAGGTGTGTGCACAAAAGCAAAGAAAGAAACCACAAAGGAAAAGATTTATGTTTGACTACACAAAAATTGTAAAACTTCTTCTGTACCTCAAAAATCACCACAAAAATAAGATAAAGGCAAATGAAAAAATTGGGGAAAGTTTTTGCAATATTTAACTACAAATTATGACTCTTGGTATATAAACAGCACTTATAAATCAAAAAGAAGAAAGTAAAAACTTTAATAGAAAAATGGACACAGAGTATGTGCAGGCAAGTCATAAGAGAAATTTATAAATGAATTGTAAAACTGTTGAGCATCACTAGCAAACAAATGCAAATGATTGAAATGAGATACTTGTTTATATGTCAGATTACTAAAGTTATTTATGTATTTATTCATTTTTGAGTCAGGGTCCCACTCTGTTGCCCAGGCTGGAGTGCAGTGGCACAATCATGGCTCATCACTTTCTCAAATTCCTGGGCTCAAGTAGCTGAGTAGCTGAGACTACTACAGACATGCGCCACCATCCTTGGCTAATTTTTTTGATTTTTTTTTGTAGAGACAAGGTCTTGCTATGTTGCCCAGGCTGGGCTCGAGCTCCTAGGCTCAAGCAACCATCCAGAGTGTTGAGATTACAGGCGTGAGCCACCGCACCTGATCATGCTAAAAGTTTTTAAAAATTTTTTTATAGCTAGCGAGGGCGTAGGAAAAGGGCTACACTCATGTCACTGCCGATAGGAAGATAAAATAGTAATGCCTTTCTGATAATTTGGCAATTGATGCAGAAACTTTTATTTCCTGAGGAAATAATCAGAGATGTAAGTAAATATTTATTGTGTATATGGATATTCCATGCAGTGTCATAACAGACAAAACTGCAAACTCCCTAAAAAGGACAGAAAAATCTTATACAACTCTGAGATGGTATCCTATGCAGCTGATGAAAATCAGGTTCTTAAAGAATATCCCATCATGGAGAAAATGCCATGAGTGATTGCAAAGCTAAAATGACTTTAGAACAGTATGTTCTGCATGATCTCGATTTTGTAGAAGGAATGTGTATACATGTGGATGGAAGGCAGTTGGGGGTGATCCCCAAAATACGAACAATGACTGCTCTGGGTGACGAGACTGCAAGAGATTTTTGGTCTCTACTTTCTAATAGTTCTGTAATGCAATGTCTTACTTGTCTCACCATAAAGTATTACAGCAGGAAGAACTCAGATAACTCAAGCAAGGAGACCAGGTGGAAGGTCAGGCATGGCAATAACGGCATAAGTGAGAAAATATTAAGTCCACAGGTACATCACCAATTCCCCCCAGGCCCTCAGTTTTCCCTTCTAAGCTCTAGCCCATTACTTTTTAGAGTCCCAAATTTTCTCTAGCAGATATAATAAGAGATGACTTGCTGATCGCTAAGATCCTTTCCAGATTTAAAATTCCACACGTCAAAGAGTACAGCAATTATTTACCTTCCATTAAGGGCACTGATAATTCTGCCAAAAGACATCCAACCCCCTTCAAAATCAAACAAAAAAAGTGTGGTACACAGCATTATCTTAGATTAAGCCCATTTATGAGACAAAAATCAAATGCCAAAAGGATCGGGTGGTCTGTTATTAACAGCAATATTAAAAAAATTCTTGAGCTCCTAGCAAGCACTTTAAAATATGTGTTTTTATTACTATAATCTTTAAGTATACTTTTCATGGCAGCCATTAGCCCTCCCACTGTTAATGGATTGTCAGCATTTCCATTAGAAGCCCACTTTCTGAGGAATCTACAACTTGTCTACTCTAGTTTGAGTGAAGTTCATAACTAAGAATGTTCTGCCTGAGGGGATGAAAGAATTTGAATCTTTGACGATAAACAATGGTGTTGCAGGCTCTCTGATCTGTTTCTGGTGCATTTTGAAGGGTGGTTCCCCTGCAAAGGAGCTGAATTAAATCTGGTCAGGAGACAGTTCGTAATAAGCTTCCTGGGAAGAAAAGCACTTTAGAAATATAACAAATAACGAAGACTATGGCATGGCATTTTCAAAGAGAAGAGGTATTTAAATTCAATCTCTTACTGTATTAAGAGGTTTCCATTTATAAAGTTTTTCCCTAAGAAAATAATCCTATTTATAGTCCTGTCCATATGAAGGTAATTTTCTATTTCCCTCCTACAAAGTTTTTCCTTTTAAGAAGTCATTAACATCTAGTGAGGCCATAAATGTCTTGACAAATGCCTTTAAATGTTTCAGTATTTCAGATATACTCTGGCATATCTGCCAAAAAGAAATGAAAAAAAACAAAAAACAAAAAACGAGTACGATCTAGTTTGGACCTCTGGTAAGCAAAATGAAACTCAAAGAGAGAGAAGAACCATGCTTCAGTTCTGGCCGAATTGATCAACAACGAAAACAACAAACCCTTACATGGTGACTGACAGGTGCCTGGGTGCCAGGTACTGTTCTAAGGGCTTTAAATTGTGAACTAATTTAATCCTCCCAACATCCTTAGGAGCCAGCTACATTTACTTTCCGCGTTTACAGATTCTGTGACTGAGGCCCAGAGAGGCCAAAGAACTTGCCTCGGGCCACCCAGCTAGGAAGTGACAACCTGCTCATGACCACATCTCTTGTAATTAACCACTTTCATAGTAAGAAACCTTTCATGTTTATTCACATCTTCTTTGTGACTTCGTTTAAAGATACAAATTTAAAAACCTACTGTTGGCCGGGCTCCGTGGCTCAGCCTGTAACCCCAGCACTTTGGGAGGCCGAGGCAAGTGGATTGCCTGAGCCCATGGGTTCGAGACCAGCCCAGGCAACTTGGCGAGACCTTGTCTCTACAATAAATAAATAAAAATTAGCCGGGCGTGGTAGCGCATGCCTGTGGTTCCGGCTACTTGGAAGGCAAAGGCGGAAAGATTGCCGGAGCCCAGCAGGTAGATGCTGGGGTGGCCGTGAGTATGCCACTGCCCTCCAGCCTGGGCAAAAGAGTGAGACTCCAACTCAAACAACAACAACAAAAAAAAACAACTGTCAAAAAGTCTCAGGTGGAAAATCTAAATCAGGTCCACAAACTGCATTTTGTAGTTCTTTTATCAAAATCAAAACAGTCTTAAAAATTAGCAGTGCCTAAAATTAGGATGATTATTATTTTTAAAGTAACAGAAAATAATAAGTATTGGCAAGGATGTGGAGAAATGGAAACCCTTGTGCACTGCTGGTGGAAAGGTAAAATGGTGCAGCCACTGTGGAAAACAGTACAGCAATTCTTCAAAAAAAATTAAACATAGAATTACCATATGACCAAGCAATTCCACTTTTTAGTGTATACCCAAAGGAATTGAAATCGGGGACTCATACAAATATGTCCATAGCATCAATGTTCATAGCAGCATTATTCACAACTGCCAAAAGGTAGCAACAACCCAAATGTCCAT
This sequence comes from Tarsius wallacei, assembly GCA_963574415.1. NCBI lineage: Eukaryota > Metazoa > Chordata > Mammalia > Primates > Tarsiidae > Tarsius > Tarsius wallacei. The sequence goes on along the minus strand of CAUYQG010156527.1, from coordinate 12,016 downwards.
CAATGGAAGAATGGATAAACAAGATGTGATATATATAGACAATGGAATATTATTCAGCCTTCAAAGGGAGGATGATTCTGACACATGCTACAACATGGATAAACCTTGAAGACATCATGCTAGGTGAAATATGCTAGCCACAAAAGGGCAAATACTATATGATTCCACTTAATGAGCTACCTAGAGTAGTCAAATTCATAGCGACAGAAAGTAGAAGGGTGGTTGTCAGGCTGGGGGAGAAAAAGATGGGGAGTTGTTGTTTAATGGGTACAGAGTTTCTGCTTGGGATGACGAAAAAGTTCTGGAGATGGATGGTTGTGATGATTGCACAACAATGTGAATGCACTTAATGCCACTGAACTGTACACTTAAAAATGATTAAATGGTAAATTTTATGTTATGAATATATTTGCCATAATTTTAAAAATTAGCAGTGTACCTCATATTATGTAAATTTGTCCTTTTCAAAAAATAGACACACAGGTTTTCTATATGAGCAGTCTTGCATATCAGATAGCAAATGCCTATTTGGTTGGCATAGGAATCTATCTAACTGATTGGATTGGGGTGAAAGAAGTTCACTGGTCTAAGATGAACTAAAAACTTGCACCTACACAACATCAATAAGGGTACCTGATTTCAAACCAGGCAAAGTAGGGACCAAAGGGAGGCCCAAACTTTACCTGTACGATGTCCACTTGTATACCTAATCCTGAATTGTACCCCACATCTTTAAATAAAATATAAAAATAAAAGCTTGCACCTGACTTAAGATCATTCTCTCCTGGGGCTCAAAGAAGGGGTCCTTATTCATATAAAATAGACCCACTTCATTTTAAACAGGAAATAATTCTGTTTTCAGAGTCAATGAAGGAATACAGTGGCAGGTCATTCAAAATACTACATAACATTTTTAAAAACAGCATATGTGGTTGGGGCACTAATGTGTATGCTCCGGGAATTCAGACACTTCAAACAAAATAACAGTTTCACTAGGAAGGCCCTACCCTCAAACCAAACCCTGAATGCTGAGCCAACATTCCCTGACCCAGACTCCGTGACCCTCAACACTGCATGCCATTTGGGAGAAGTGCAGCATCCCTCCAACACGGCCACAAAGCTTTAAAAATTAAGCTCCTTTAAAGCCCCTCCTTTCAGACAGTCTGTCTTTCAGAGGCACACCCTCTGAAGAAAGGTAATACGGACCCTCTATTGGGAAGGCTTCCCTTTGTAGCTCGGTTGGGTTACAGCTGACCTTCTGAGCATGAGTCAAGACTAGTTAGCAGAATCCAGCAATGTAGTTAGATAAGGACAGTGATGAGATTGAAAAATAATGATTTGGGCTCTGATAATCCACCAATTAGGCTAAGTGGGGACAGATAATCTATTATAGCAATTGAGTAAATTGCTTGCTCCAAATCCTCAAAAGCCATTGTGGTAGACAGCCTCCAAGATGGCCCTCTATGGCCCCACCTCCAGCTACTTACATCCTTATGTAGTGCCCTCCCACAATGTACTGGAGTTGGTCTGTGTGACCAAAAGAATGTGGCAGAAATGATGGCATGCCACTTCTGATATTAAGTTACAAAAGTCTGCAATTTTTGTCTCGGTCACTCTTTGTCTCTCTGTCACTTACTCTGGGGAAAGCCAGCTGCCATACTGTGAGGACACTCAGGCAGCCTTGTGGAGAAGCCCGTGTGTTAAGGAACTTAGGTACCCAGTCAACAGCCATGTAAGCAAGCATGGTTGCCCAGATGGCTGTAGCTCCCGCTGACATCTTGACTGTAATTTCATTGGACAGCCCAAACCAGAACCATCCAGCCAAGCTGCTTCCTAATTTATGACCCTCAAAAACCATGTGAGATAATAAATGTTTATTATTTTAAGTCACTGAGTTTTTAGATCATTTGTTACACAACAATAGATAACTACTATAGCCACAGATGCTATGCTTTCTGCTTCCCGAGGAAGCCTAGAGACAGCAGTAGAGGGCTAACAATGCTTGTCCTGAATCCAGATGGCCTGGCCTCAAGTGCCATTCTGGCAACTAGTTTGGTCACAAGGCCTTAGAAGAGTTTTGGTAGACCTCAGTTTCTCCACGGTGCCATACCCTGACCAAAGGAGAGTGATGCAAAATAACTACATCCTGTGGGCATTCCTATTGTGAAGGACACAGGGCTGGCCAAGAGAAAGAGGCCTGGCCCCAGGCTCTATCCCAGTACCTCCAAAGACCTGTGAGACCATGGGAACGTTTCATAATTTTTAAAAATGTCTTTGTCTCTTTATCTATAAAGTGGCTATAATACTGCCTTCTTGTGTGGTTAGAATAGGTAGAATCGATGTGAAAGGGCATTGAAAAAACTGTTCAACCTTCTGCACAACTTCTAGAAAATGACACCATCATCACCACTTTCTACTCAGAGATGGAGTGTAAAGGTTTGGATTTCATATCACAGTCCTTGATATCAAACATGAGATTGCTTGGGGAGACTTAAAGACTATACCACAAGGGGCAAATTCAAATATTCTCTGGGGCTGTGGGCATCACAAATGTGAGTCAAGTTGGGGGAGGGGCCGTGGAGGTATGATTGTAGCAAACAAGACAATTCATGCCCTCCCTAAAAGAAACCGTTGATGTCCATGTAAACCAAGTCTGCCTACTGAATTTGGCCCACCAAACACCAAGTTGTAATCAACCCTTGTATCCAGCATCACAAACAGTAAAAGGCTGAGAAGATAGATGCATGGAGGAGAGAGGCAGGGAGGATTCACCACATCCTTTGCAGATGCAGGAAGGTTCTGTGAATAGGTCTTCCTCACACATCATTTCATTTAATCCAGAAACATTTATGGAATACCCACTATAAGCTACAATCTATGCTGCATATCAATTCTGTTGTAGCAAATTTTATACTTTATATCCTTCTATTTTGTGCCTTTCCAAATTTGGGTTGTTTGTATCAGTTCTGTATTTGTCAGGAATGCAAATCCTCTATTTTAAGAAATGAGTTCCAGTCCCAAATCCACAAATAAAGAATTATTATAATAATAGCATATTCATGAAAAGCAAATTACTTATCTTGGCGTTTAACATCCTTGTAACTATTCCTGTACTTTTAATGTCAACAGTAAAAAAGTAATGTCTTAGTCTGGCTGATGCGGTAAATTAATGTTAATAATAGTTTTGACACTAATAGCAAGTTCTAAAAAGGAAAACCTCCAATCTCTAAACTGGGTTTCATTTCTTAAAAATCACCTCGGCTCGCTGTCACCAGACTCCCCAAGAACAATTCAAGTGACTATTTCACCTTCACTGGGAGCTTGAAATGACTAGGGCCTATAAAGTTTCTGTAAAATTCTATTTTTCCCTGCCTTTGCTCACTCCAGGTGGAGAAAACATCCACTCCCTTGAGTTACAATACTATGGCTTCTCAGCAGAGACACATTTCTGTAACCAAATGAATACCTACATGGTTCCATTAAAAACCGCTAGCTGTTCCTTCAGAGCCTGAAAGTTAGTTGCGAAAATGTGAAATATTAAAATAGACATGATTAAATAAGAAATTTCACTTTGTGTCATAGAGACTAGAGAACAGGATCTGTACTTTGTTCATCTTCCTTAATGGCGCACATAGACAAGAGCATTAATACATGTCCCATTAATTAAATTATCTGAGCTGAAATTTTAACAGGCCTGGGAAAAATGAAAAGCAACCCAGCTCCTGCCTCTTCCACTTTTGCCAGCTCTCTCTAGAAATCACCAAGGGCTCACACAGCCTTTGCAAACCTTCCACCCCTCTCAGACACTCACCTCTATAATCACTTAGAGGCCACTAGACTTTAAGCAAAGCATCTCTTCTAATTTCCCAAACATTGTTCTTTTTCTATTACTAATTGAGTGTTTTACTTTAAGATAATCCTATAACAAATGAGCTCAAATGAGCAGAGGCAGTAGTGACAGTCCACCAATAAAATAATTAGATTTTGTTAGAGACTTCTCATATAATAATAGGTAATCAAGGCTACTTAAAATCAGAAAAATCAAATGGAGTCATTTCCTTGTGTTTAAAAGGAAAATTAGCTTTTAGTATCTCTTTCGTAGAACACTCATCAACTCTTCTGACAATACTGGTTATTTACTCTGGAAGGGAATGCACAATAGAAATACCAATGGAGTACAAGGTGGTTTTCAGAATTTTCTTTTCCTCTTCCATAGTTGTCATTTAGAGTTGCCTATTGAATTTAGTCAAGGAGACCTTCTACATTTTCTCTCTCGGTTTTAAGATTCAGATGATGGCCTCAGTCCCTTAAGAGTTTTGTGCAATATCCCAACACTTACATGCCATGGAAAAACAGAGGGAAGTCAAGGTATGATGGGCACAGATGCAGGGCAAAATCCTACTTCTCTCTCTCCTCCAACCAGTGAAAGAGAAGAGGTCCTTACAACAAAAGCTGACCAAAGCAGCTATATTTCTTTGGATACATAAATGCCAGTAGTTGACCCAAGAACTCATGGGTTTTTGTCTTGCAATAGTAGCTCTGTGCTGCCAGTGACCCACTTCACCCTTATACACAAACTTTACATCATCTCCAACTGGGAGACTGGATGAGCTACAGAATCAACCCCTACAATAATAGACACTCAACGATTACCACATGGTTTCCAAGCTATGGACAAGAACAGAGACCAGACCTGGCTTTGGGTGCTATTGGATGCCGTATTGAAGGGTAAAACAGAAACTCAATAAGGAAGTAACGTGGACGTGAAGTCAGTCAGGCTGATGCCTAAAACAGAGGACTGAGATAAGGGCCCCGTGAGAAGGAGGATAAGCTGAAAATACCCATCGTTGCAGTGCCAAGTGAAATCATGACATACCCATGCTCCATCAGGCCCAAACAGTTCTAGGAAATTGCCAATGAATTCCCTTGACTTCTCTTCCCACTTTTGAATTAGGTCATGACTCTTTTCTTCCACTCTGTTAACAAATTCCTTGGATCTTTCCTCCACATTCTTGACCTTTTCTTTCATTTTATCCACCTGGTTCTGGAAACGGTACTTCTTTTCCTGGTCAAAATTTACAAAAGAAAAATAAATCAGATTTATCTAAGAGGGTATGAGAGAGATCAATTATTCACACTAATGGTCACATTTTATTTCAACTTGTGTTTGTTTCTAACCTGAAGAGTCAAGGTATGGCCATTTCCCAAGGGCTAGGTTGATGGAAAGGTACATCTCTTGTAAGAAAAGTCACTTGTCATTAATTCATGTAACTATGTAAACGGAAGTACAAGTGGTTTTAATATTTTCTTTCTTTTAAATGTCTATGAGTTGGATTCACTTATGTAAGAGAAGAATCAGACATACACAGCTATCCTTTATTATAGGTAGATATTAGGCAGATATCCCTACTCAATTCTGCTGGGACTTAGACAAAAGATTGAATTGTACACAAAATGACCATTCAGAGGCTGCCTGAGTTCTCTGTTTTACTGGGACATTGTTAAAGCCAATATTGCTTGAAATGAGTGGATCATTAACTGGGTCTTAGAACCTATATGTTACACTAAAATTTTCACTGTAAAGATATTTTCCACTAAGCTAATTGAACTGCATTGGTTTCCTTGGTGATAAAGAAAGTCTTGTTCTGATCGTTTCTTTAGACTTGGATTCTGTTCTCCTCCTCCTCCTTCTTTTTTTGTAAGAACACTAACTTTTATTTTATTTATTAATTATATTTTATTTTAAAGCTATAGGGTACAATTCAGGATTAGGTATACAAGTGGATATTGTACAGGTAAAGTTTGGGCCTCCTTTTGGTCCCCACTTTGCCTGGTTTGAGATCAGATACCCTTATTGATGTTGTGTCTCCCCATCCCCCCAACACCAGCAGTATCCTGCTACTGCCAATCCCTTTATTATAGTGTTATGGTAAATGTTCAGGGTCCACTTATGAATGAGAACATGGATTTTGTTCTTCTTATAGCCTTTATGCAGCAGTGTCATCTACCTATGTGCTTGGAAACTATAGTATGTTGGGCAAGTCATGTGGCATCTCTAAACCTCAGTTTCCTCATCTGTAAAACTGAGATAATAATCATCTCTACCGCATAGGATTGCTGTGATAATTAGATGAGATAATGCATGTAAAGTGCTTGGCACAAAGCCTGGCTTTTAGTAAATGCTCAATGTGTGTTGGCTGTTTCATCAGTATTCAGTGGCACAGGCATTTATCTGTTACCTGATGAGAATGGTTTTCAAACCATGAAAATAACATGAGACAAAGGCTCTTCCCCCATGAAATCATGATAAGTTTCCTCCTAAAGGGGTAATAAGGCTTATCATTTTTCTTTACTATGTGGGACTAATGTTCATTTCGTATTTCAGAATTTTTTGAAACACCCGGAATATTGCAAAATGGGGTCTAGATTCCATGATTTAGACCTTCCAGACCTTACTGCAGCCCCAGGGTGGAGGGTGAGCTATGTGTGTTGCCACTGAGCTACACACACATACACACACACACACATACACACATATGCTATGGGAGTCACTCAGCCTTCCATGACTTACTACGTGACCTTACGTGAGTTGTTCAACCTCTCTGGGCCTCTATTTCCTCATCTCTATGTTGGAAATAGTCATTATATCTACCCTTCTAGGATCATCATGAAAATTAAATGAGATTATCCAAGTAAAGCACTTAGATGGACACAGATGAGTTTGGTGTTAGCTGTTGTCTTTATATCACTCTTTTCCGCAGTCCATTCTGCACTGGAAATAGTACTATGAACAACTCACAAGGCAGCATGAAACAGTAGTATGAGCACTGGGCTGGCCATCATGAGACCAGGAGGCTGCTACTGCCTCCACCTCTCCCTGACCTGAGGGACCCTGGCCAAAGGGACCTTGGCCAGAGGGACCTTGGCCTCTCTGGGCTCAGCTTTCCTCATCTCCGAATCGAGGGGCTTGGACTGGGTGACTGACCCTGTCAGGTCCCTGTCATCTCTGAGGTTTCATGATTCATCTACACGCCCGTCCAACACATCCAATTTCATCCTTGAGCTGCGGCCAGATTTGTCGTCACAGGAAGGCAGCGGCACATCCACACTGTCTGCACGGTTCCTTGAGCTAAGTGGCTTATCTAAAGGCCATTTAAAGAAAGTGAGCAATAAATAACTTTTAGAAGTGGTTTGACATGCTTGGATGGTTGACTGAATTCAATTTAAAAGAACAGACAGTTTAATTTATTGAAATAACCAGGGCTTTATTCTCTATAAGATACCAAATAATCACTTTGACTGAATTATGTTCAGCTGCTTGTTCTGGTGCTACTCGAACCCGACATTTTCCATTTTATTGCCCAACTTGTACGAAGCCACAGAGCCTGCACTCCTAACACTCCCTGCCTTGTGAGGACAAATTATAATCACTGATTTGTAATGAACAAACCCCTCCCATTTTGAAGGTACTGATGATAACTGTGTAAGCTCCTGGATAATTATGGCTACACATAATTTTAAGTATTTAGTTTTGTAGACAAATCACCCTTTGAAAATACAGTATTGATTTGGGGACGGTTGGAATTCTGGAGGTATGGAGGGTTTTTGTTCATCAAAGATATCAGTTGTCCAGAACCACTAACATCACCTCTGGCAACTGGGCTTCCCTCTGCTGTTTAACAGCTTGTTTTGCTTGTTTTAACAGTTGCTCTATTATTAAACTAACAGCAGCTCTGTGGGAACAATACAGTAGAACTATAAAAGGAAGCCAAAAACTCTAGACTTTATTTAAGTAGCTGTCATTTCTCTGGACAATAAAAAGTGGCTGTTAAGGTTTCTAATGAGCATCTGCAGGGCCTTAATAAAATGAAATTTTTAAAATGCTGAAACAAAAAAGTTTTCTCTGATTTTAGCTTTTTATTGCCTCTGCCCTCCTTCCTTCCCTTTCAGCAGAAGACAATACTTTCCTTTCACAAGGGACAGATCTCCAGAAACCCTTCAACCAAGTAGTGTAGTTTGGATGTTTGTCCTCTCCAAGTCTCGTATTGAGCTGTGACCCCCAGTGTGGAAGGTGGGGCCTAATGGGAGGTGATTGGATCATGAGGGTGATTCCTCATGAATGATGACTTGGTGCGGTCTTCCGGGTAATGCATGAGTTCTCATTCTATTAGTTCACATGAGAGCTGATTGTTCTTTCTCTCTTTCTTGCCTTCCTCTCTCACCACGTGATGCCTACTCCCCTTCACCTTCCGCCATGAGTGGAAGCTCCCTGAAGCCCTCACCAGAAGCAGTTGCCAGCACCATGCTTCTTGTGCAGACTGCAGAACTGTGAACCAAATGAACCTCTTTTCTTTATAAATTACCCAGCCTCCTTTATAGCAGCACTAAATGGACTAAGACACTGAGTCTGAAAACTCTGAAGAGGGAGGCTGGGGCAAAGGGAGGGAAGCAAGGAAGCTCCTTTAGAAAATGTGAAGCTCACTACCTGTGTTCTTTGGTTAACTTATGCTACTTTGAACATTGCTTTCTTCGTCTATGTAGTGGGGATAATAATACATCATTGGGCTACTATGTAGGTTGAATGAGACAATAAATGCAAAGCATTAAGAACACTGTAGCACATAGTAAGCACTCAGTAAACAGCAGAAACGGTGGAAGTGGTAGTGTAGATATGGTTGTCATCAGAGGGTGTGCGGTGGCATGCTTACATTTATAAAGCTGACATTCAGTTCCTTGGCTGTGTACCCTCTCTGGAGGTTGCGTCGGGCATAAACATCATAGTCACGGACAATTCTGGTGATGATGTCTGATGTTGAGATGCCTTCTGTTCTCTGTGTTGGAACAAACATCCCTATTCAAGTGGGAAAGAAGAAACAAAGGAAAACTTGATTGTCTTGGTTGATCCGTTTCCTTTAATGGCCCTCCTTTCCAGGACAAAGTTGGAGCTCGTGGGTGTGCCAGTGAGGCCTTCACGTCTGGCCCCAGCTGACTCAGTTCCATACACTTCCTCCCTACCATCAACACTATGTGTTCATCATCCCAGACCTGTTCCCAGGATGCATTGGGCACTTAGCTGTCTCTTGGTGTTTGTTCATGCTGAGCCCTTTTTTTCTGCCCTGGATACCCCTTCCTTGCCCACATGGACTGCAAAGCCCCTCCTCATTCTGTAAGGTCCAGCTTCAAGGTAGTGCCTCTGGGAATTCTTTTAAGACATCCCCAGGCAGAATCTTAACATTTAGGACATCAGTTGTCTTCCATTAACCAAAGCATTTTGTAGTATCTGTCTTCGTGTAGAAAGAGAACATTTTGAAAGCACAGATAGATCCCTAATTGTCTTTGCATCCCCAGCACTTAGCTCAATAAATTGAGCACATGGGAAGTGCTCAATAAATGCAAATTGAATGAGTAATTAGATGAAGAATAACAACTGAGTCAATGAGTTCGATCACGGAAACTCCCCTTCTTCCCCAAGGAAGTCTGCGTCACATTATACCAAAGGAAAAGAAGAAAAAGTGTACTATTTTTGTTATCTATGATCTAAAGGCATGCCTGTGGGGGTGCTAGATGATTTTATCTCCCTAAGAACATTGTACTCTGCATGGTGGTTTCATCACTCAAAGGCCCTTTCATCTAGAATATGTGGGACTGAGTAAAAATAAACAAGCACAGAGGATGCCAAGTTCTAATAGCACTTCCTTAAAGTCTTCAAAGATATGTGCACTAACCAAACAGGGCTGTAAAGACGTCACTAATATTAATAAAGACAAGAGTCAGGCTTATGCTCACAGTGAAGTGACATGTTGTTGGCAACTGAGATCTTCCTACCCTATATCATTAAGGCTACTCTGACAGAGACATCAGGTATGGGTCAAGGGCACTGGGTTCTCAGTTTGCAGACTTGGGCAAGGCACTCAAATCCTCTGAAGGAAGGCAAGTTACTAGTCTCCCCCACTGAGAAAGAGGTGACCGGACAAGATGACCCAGGACTCACTCGTGCCATTTCTCTCTCACTCCCCACATCCAATCAAGCTTCCAATCTATGTCTTAAATGTTTCTCTAACTCACCCACTCTTCATCCTCCAACCTAAACCAACCCAATGCCATCTTGGCCAAAGTTCACAGCAAGAACCTCTAAACAACTTCCAGCAATGTCATTTTTGTCTGCCTCAACCCACATTGCTAGATACATAGCACATTCTTACTAAAAGCACGTCAGAGCCCTGCTCAGAACGCTTCATTGACTGTTTACCATCCTCTGGATTTCAAGCCAAATCCTTAACTTGACTCTGTGGCAACTTGTATGATCTCTTCCCTGTGCTTCTTTCTAGGTTCATCTCAGACCCTCTCCCCTTCACTTCTTAAGCCAAGGCCCAAGTACTGCATAACTGCAGGGGAAATCATTCTCTTTGGATTCTAAAGAGCTGGGAAGCAGACTGACCTGCCTCAGCCCAGCCACACTGGACTTCTTTGGTGTCCTGAAGGATCTTTACCTGGTTAACATGATCTCTACTGGCTAACTCTTGATCATCTGCTGGGTTTCAGCTTTGATGTCACTTCCTCAAGGGTATCTTTCAAACCCCAGACTAGGTCTTCCTGTTTGTTGTTTGCTCCCTTAGGTCACTCCCAAGGAGAGTGGGAGCCAAGCCCTCTGTTGACATAATGAAGCATCCAGCTTCCTCCAAATCCTAATGATCACTCTGCTAAAGGTATTCAAATACAGCAAGATCTTTATAAAATAACCTGTTCAATAACTTTCTTCTCCACTCGACTGTAAACTGCACAAGGAAAGGGACCATGTCCTTCTTGTTCTCATCTACATTCTCAGTACTGGATGACAATCAGGCACTATAAGAATATTTGTTGAACGAATGACTTGATGAATACTGATCTCTAAGTGCCCTTTCAAATCCATTTCTCTCTGAATGTTTCAGTCTTGCAGCCCCCAACAAGGGTGTCCCTTTGTAGCTTTCTTTTGATGTCATCTGCACATTCACACTATCAGCAGCAAGGTGGAGACAAAGCATCTAGTTTCTAATGTTCTGGGGCTCAAAGGACAGAGTTGGGGTTTGCCACTAGGCCATACACTTCTGGAGGTGGGGCAGAATCAAACATAGAAAACCAAATGGAAGGCAGAAGGTGAAAATATCTAAACATACGGACATATGGACATCCAAACTGACCTAGCTGTGCAGGGGGCTCTGGTGGGTGGGAGAGCCCTGAGTGGTCCTAAGCCCAGGGGCCTGAGATGACATCTCCACCTTGGTGGGAGCAGCAGGGAGCTTTCTGGTGAGAAATCCATCCCATCTTTCTTTCTTTCTTTTTTTTTTTTTTTGAGTTGGAGTCTCACTCTGTCGCCCAGACTTGAGTGCAGTGGCCACTCCTGGCCACCGCAGCCTCGACCTGCTGGGCTCCGGCAATCCTTCCGCTCAGCCTTCCAAGTAGCTGGAACTACAGGTGCGCGCTACCACACCTGGCTGAATTTTTGATTTATTGTAGAGATGAGGTCTCGCCAAGTTGCCCAGGCAGGTCTCGAACCCGCGGGCTCAGGCAATCCTCTCACCCCAGCCTCCCAAAGCACAGGATTACAGGTTGAGCCAACGAGCCCAGCTTCATTATCTTAATGACAGACAATTAATGTGTCTTGAAACCCCTACTTTCTTAAAATAATGCTGTGATAAACTTGTATCCATTCTTTTATGAGCCTGTGTAAGATTGTCTTCAGGCATATTGCCAAGACTGGAATTTTGAGTCTTGCATATTTTCGTGTCTATCCTTTTGGTTTTCCCAAAGACTAGCTTTTGGTTTTGTTCATCTCTCCTTTTTACTTTATTTTTCTTTCTTTTCTGTTGTTCTTCTCTGTTTTGTTTATTATGCCTCTGTCTTATAATTTCCTTTTTTTCCCCACCAAGTTTACTCTGTTGTCCCTTCTCTAGCTTCTTGTATTGAACTCTTAGCTCATTTATTTTTAATTGTTCAAGTTTTTATTTGATAGTAATGGTTAGCAATGGTTCATAGA
>CAUYQG010156520.1:0-19967 GCA_963574415.1 Tarsius wallacei | reverse complement strand
TAAGCCTCCAGAATAATCTTTGACTTCATGTCCCACTTGCCAGAGACATTGGAGTAGGGCTTAGACCACCAAGGTTCTGGGAATCCCTACCTTCCTGACTTTACTGGGCACAGCCCACACAGCAGTTCTGACGGGTTACAGTTGTGTGTCTAGAGTTCTCCCAGGCTGAAGTTGTACATTGGTAGCTCTACAGTTCTGGGGTGTATAGTTCTTCCCTTTGACTCTATTGGGCAGTGCCTTAGTAAGGGCTCTCTGTGGTAACCCCAAACCTGTGGCAGTTCTCTATCTTGGCCTTGAAGCTCTCCAGAGCAACCTTTGAAATCTAGGTGGAGAAAGCCATGCTCTCACAGCTCATGCACTCTGCACCCTGGTAGAGACGGCACGGAATGGACACCATCAAGTTCTGCACCTGTGCCTACTGGAGGGGTTGCCACTGCAGACAGTACCACAGCTAGACCTGCTGGAGTCAACCTGGGATGGCCAAGGAGTGCTACTGGAACCTGGGAAGCAAAGACTTGAGGTGGCCCATGGCAGTGAGTACTAATACCCTGTATGTATCTGAATCCCCATTTTGACACCATTCTGCCCTCAAGGCCCAGGTACTCTGAGCCTGAGAAGGGAGTGGCAGCCCCTGAGAATCTTTGAAATGTCTTTGGGGTCTTCCACTGTCTTGATAAATAGCACCTGGCTTCCTTTTATTCATACTAATCTTATTTTAAAAAGTCATTTAGTCACATCCTTGGTGTTCTTTTCTGAACCCATTCTATCATTTTTTAGACAGAGATTTTTTCCAACTTTTAAAGCTCGAATTTCCTTTTCATTATAAATTGCCTTTAATTTGTTTATCTCTTCTTGCATTTTACTATAAGCAGTCAAGGAAGCTATGCTGCACCCTCAACACTTCGTTTCTTCTGCCAAATATCCTATCATTGCTCTTCAGTTCTGCCTTCCAAAAAACACTAGGACACAAGCAAATTCACCCAAGTTCTTTGCCACTTTATAACAAGGATGTCCTTTCCTCCAGTTTCCAATAACAAATCCCTTTATTTTGATCAAGGACCCCAGCAGAATGGCCTGTACTATCCACATTTCTACTCACATTCTGATCACAACCGTGTAAGTAATCTTGAGGCTCTCTTTACAGCACTCTTCTTCCAGACCCTCACTAGAATAGCCCTTTACAGCCCAGCCTCTACCTATTACTCAGTTCCAAAGACCCACCCACATTTTTAGGTATTTGCTCTAGCAACACCCCACTTCGTAGTACCAATTTCTTGTTTAGTCTGTTCATGTTGCTTACACAAATTTATTTCTCTCTGGAAGCTGTGTAGTCCACGATCAAGGTGCTAGCAGATTCAGTGTCTGTTGTAAACTTGTTTTCTGCTTTAAGATGGCAGCTCTTGCTGCTTTCCCACATGGCAGAAGTGGTGTAACACTGAGTCCTCACATGGCAGAAGAAGGTCCAGGCAGCTTTTTAAAGCCTCTCTTGTAAGGGCATTAATCCCATTCATGAGGGTAGAGCCATCATGAATTAATCACTTCCCCACAGGCCCTACCACAATGGGGATTAAGTTTTCTTTTTTCTTTTTCTTTTTTTATTTTATTTTTTTGGTTTGAGTTGGAGTCTCACTCTGTTGCCCAGATTGGAGTGCAGTGGACGCTCCCGGCCACCGCAGCCTTGACCTGCTGGGCTCCGGCGATCCTTCTGCCTCAGCCTTCCTAGTAGCCGGAATTACAGGCACGTGCTACCATGCCTGGCTGATTTTTTGATTTATTGTAGAGATGAGGTCTCGCCAAGTTGCCCAGGCGGGTCTCGAACCCGCGGGCTCAGACAATTCACTCAGCTTGGCCTCCCAAAGCACGGGATTACAGGCTGAGCCACCAAGCCTGGCCGGGATTAAGTTTTCAACATGAATTTTGAAGAAACACAAATATTCTAACTATAGCATGCACTGTGCCTCAGTCTTCTCATCTGCAAAGTAGGGATTAATAATAATACTTAATTTGGAGGACTGTTATGACCACTAAATGGATTAATATGTGCAATGTGCTTAAACCAGTGTTCATATACTGTACACAATACAAATATTAATTTTAAAATATAGTTTATCCTTTTGTATGCCATCCTTTAATGATTCCCATTTTTTATATTTTATATGGGTATGTTTTTATTGTAATTTGCAAGTAAATATACTGACTTTGGGGGTATATGCTCAAACATTGTTGTTCATAGGGATGAGCAAATAAAATATCTGTAGTCCACTTTCCAGCAGATACTGGTGTTTCTGACAGTGTTCCAGGTCTTTGGAAGCAAAAGCAGTTACTGACATTTCCTTCCACCAGGACTGTGAGCAGGAATGATTGTGGGGACTGGGTATAAAAGCAAAATCATGTCGTTTTTTGACTATTCTCTCAACACAGCTCTTCTGTATGTTAAACGTTCTGACCTCGTTGTCACTTTATTCTACTCCCTTTCATACCTTTCTATTCTAGTCTTCAGGACTGTCATGCCAAGATATTACTGAAACAGTGTTTGTAAATGTGCCAATTTGAAGCAATGGTCTTCTAAGGAGCTCCCCTTCCCCTTTTCTCCTCTCTACCTCACCCCTACCTCTGCCCTATGGCCTCTGCTTGTGGGCACAAATGCTTTCCTGGACCAGGCATGCCCAGGCCACATGTACAAACACGTGCATACAAACGCAGTTTGTTCCTTTTTTCACTCGGTGCAGGTAGGTGAGACTAGATTTTTTTTTTTCAAAAGCAATATTTCTGAGAAGAGCGTAAAGGAAATAAGCAAAGGAAACGCCAAACCACTGAAGTAAATGGCCATGCTCAATATTTTTTCTATTCACCTTTTACTGAATGCACAGTCCTCTCTCTCCTCAATCTGATTTAGCAAACTCCTGCCCAAGGTGGTTTCAGGTTGGATCCTCTGTTTCTAACCCAGTGACTATTTTTGAGTTGTCTTTGCCTTCAGGTCAGAGTCCAGACTCCACAAACTCTCATTTTGTTTATTCCATATTCTGGCTCTACCTTAAGGACTCAAAACCTTCACTGTCCCCTCTGTTTCTTCCATATTCTGACTCTACTTTAAAGACTGGAAGACCTTCACTGTCCCCTCTGACTTTCTCTACTTATCTCTCTAGACAGACTCTTCCTCCAAGATTATTTCACCAGCTTGTAAACTCTTCATGATCATTTGCTCATGGCCTCTTCTTGGAGTCTTCCCCCATACTTACAGCTGATAATTTGTCTGACTTTTGTCTGGATACCTCAAATCCCTCCTTTCCTGAAGGATTCTCATAGCCCAGGGAAAGAGGGCAACCTTTGTTACATTTCAAACCACACCCCAGAGCTGTCTACTTTGTCTACAGAACTACATAGTATGTCTCCATGTAAGACTACTTGATCTAGAGCAAAGCCTTCAGGGCACTTTCTTAGGGTATCTTTTCTAACCATTAAAATATATTATACATGACTGAACCACTGTGTCTTATGTTTGGAAAAAAATCTACACTCTACTTCCATCCAATGTGTGAAAAAATTAAGGTTGAACTAGTGATGAAATTTTGAATATGATCAGACTCTTTGGGTACTTTGGAAACATATATCGAATATTGCCAGGTTACTGAGGCTTAACTTTTGATTAATATGTTTGCTTGGTTACTTTCTCCTTAAAGTGAATGTTGAAAAGGTAATGTCCTGTCAAGCAAATGAGTTTGTATTGGAAAATGTGTAGCATTCTCAAATGGTCAAAAGGACAGAGAACTCTGGTTCTTTGTCTGAAATCTAAATTTCTTTTCCAGACACTGGAAGACTTACTAAGTCTAAGCTATTACAATTTGCTGGTTTTGTATTGACAGAAAGCTTGTTGCTTTGTAAAATACAAACATGCATTAACTTTGTCTTTGAGATATAGGTAGATGGAGAGTTGACAAGGGTGATTAGATTATTTTAAACAATTTTAGATATATGGATACTTGTATTTTACTGTTTTCTGTTGCTTTGATAGTACTTTCATCCTTACATTTTATTACTATTACTCAGATGATTCTTCAAAATCCTCTATCAGTCCTTGCCTTGTTCTTCAGTTTCCAATTGGCCCAAATTCTCATTCTAACTTGCACTGCTGGCTTGATCTGACAGGACTGACTCTTACACTGATTTCTGTTTCTGTGCAGTGCTTGATTATACTGAGGACACATTCAAGGCCTTAACACATTCTTCAACTGAGGACTGAAGCCAGTTGGTATTTCTAAAATAAGGAATTTGTTTAGACATAATTATGCATCTTGTTAAATGCTTTGAGTGAGTTGAAGACACTCAAAAGTAGATGGAATTATGTTACATTGTGTTGTTGAATTGTCATTCACTGGTCAAACAACACAACTGCAAATGTGATTAAGGGCACAGACTTTCAGATAAGACTATCCTAGATTATCCAGAGCAGCACAACCTAATCACATAAGTGATTAAAAAGTGGAGAGCCTTTCTCAGCTGTGGCCAGAGAATTATTTACTATGGAATAAGGATTGGAGAAAGATTCCACTTGCTGCCTTCGAAGATGGAAGGAAGGTGCCATAAGCCAAGGAATTTGGGTATCTTCTAGACGTTAAAAAAAAGTTAAGAAAGCACATCCTTTCCTGGAGTCTTCAGAAAGGAATGCAACTCTGCCAGTACATTGGCTATAACTGAATGAGATTCAGGTCAGACTTCTGACCTACTGTAAAATAGTGAATTTGTGTTGTTTTAAGTCACCAACCTTATGGTAATTTATTACAGCATTAATAGAAAGCAAATTCACTGTATTTCAAAGACCCTTTTTCATCTCTATTGGGAATGTGGTCATTGTTTATGTCCTGCACCCAGAAGGATTAAAACAAAGTCAAATATTGCTCATCCAAATAAAGCTAAGGGTCTCTGGGTGACATGAGTGTCTAAGTGCTCTGATGGCTATTTGTTTTAAAATCTTCTGGAGTTGGAATGACTGATACTTTTTTATGAAATCTTAAAACTCCTTGTCAATCCAGCAGTTAAATATTTTTTTGCATCTACATATGACCTTTCTAAAATGCTAACTGGGTGACACTCCTCATCTTAAAGTGCTTTCATAGCTTTTCTTTTTCTTCAATAAAAGCCAATCTTCTTGGCATGCTTTACAAGGCTCTTCAAAAAATATTCCCTGTCTGCTCTTCTTATTTTCCCTTTCACTATTTCTTATGCTCCAGATATACCATTACTTGCCATTCTCTGAAAAAAACCATACTCTTTCTGATCTCCATACCACCATGCATGCTACTCAAGCCTACTTCCCTTGACTTGCATCTATTCATTCATGACTCAGCTCAGGCATTATCTTCTGCATGGAGACTTTCCTGTTAGTCTCCAGACATTCCAACACCCCTTAATCCTCTGAATTCCCATATAACATTCACCTTAACCTCCATGTTAGCTGCATTATAATATTGCACTATGATGTCTGTATATTATGAGCTCTTTATAGTTTAGTAGAACACCTTTCATCTCTAATCTTTCTTTTAATTTTTTTTTTATTTTAAAGATGTGGGGTACAATTCAGGGTCAGGTATACAAATGTTCATTGTGCCGGTACCCTTGTTGATGAGGTGTGCCCCTCCCTCCCCTGGCAGTTTCCCTCAACTGCCAATCCCACCCCTGCTCCCCTGGCAGTTTCCTATTACTGCCAGTTCCTTTCTTATAGTATTATGATAATTGTCCAAGGTCCGCTTATGAGTGAGAACATGTGGTACTCTGTTCTTTGTTTCTGTGATAGATCACTGAGTATGATCGACTCTAAATCCATCCAAGTTGCTGCAAAGTCCGTATGTTTGTCCTTTTTTATGACTGCATAATATTCCATTGTGCATATGTACCACATTTTCAAAAATCCAGTCCAATTTCGATGGGCAGCATGGTTGGGTCCATGTTTTTGCTATTGTGAATACAGCTGCAACAAACATACGTGTGCAGGTGTCTTTCTTGTGGAATGATTTGAGTTCCACTGGGCATATTCCAGGGGAATTGCTGGGTCATATGCAAGGTCAATTTCTAGTTCTTTCAGAAATCGTCACACTGTCTTCCAAAGAGGTTGCACTAGTTTGCATTCCCACCAGCAGTGTAGGAGCATTCCTTTTTCTCTGCATCCTCACCAGCATCTGTTGTTGTTTGTTTCACTACTGATGACCATTCTTACTGGGGTTAGGTGGTATCTCAATGTGGTTTTGATTTGCATTTCTCTGATGATTAATGAGGCTGAGCACTTTTTCATATGTCTGTTGACTGCCTGTATATCTTGTTTTGAGAAGTATCTATTCATGTCTTTTGCCCACTTTTTAATGGGGCTGTTTGTTTTTTTCTTTCATCTCTAATCTTAATGACAATTACTGCACCTGGCATCTGGGAGGTACTAAATAAGTACCTGATAAGAAGTGACAGTGCTTTTCTTAATACTTTAAAGGTGGCCCAGGATTTCCTGACTCTTCTTTCCTTTTATTTTTCATAGTATGAGATATTTCCCCTACTTTGACCAATGCAGGTGGTACAGGAAAAAACTCAAATTTTGGAGCAAAGTTTGAATTCTTAACCTGGAACGCAAGTATCCCCTAGAAATTCCATGAATGGGTTTCATAGGGTTCTGCAACCCACCTGAAATATAGACTTTACTTGTCTATATGTATGTGTCTGGGAGAGACATATTCTCAAACAATTGTGGTCCAGAAATTCTGTTCCGATAAAATACAGTGCAGCTATCAGGAAATACACTCAAATAAGCCTTCCCTTGACTTTTGGTACCTCCAGTTCAATTTCAAGCATTATTCTTTTTGGGGTTTTTGTCATCACATTTGCACCCAAAGGAAGAAATCATTTCTGTTTTTGCTTAATAGGTAGTTTGAGGAGGTAGCCTCCCTGGGATGGTGGTCCAGACTGATATTTCTTCCCTTTCAGCAGTGGAGGGTGTCATTGTGGCACAATTCTGGTAGACAAATGCGATCAGGATCAGGGTGGCTTAAACACAATCTTTTACATGAGATTTTATATTTTTTCAAGACTGACAGAGAATTTGAAGTGTCAGCTTGCTTCATCGTCTGCTTCGAAAAATAATTTCAGATAAATTATATGAATTGGACTAAATTGCATCCCATTTGTAAGTATCCTGAGAAGGTGGCAGCCTAATTTTAACTAGAGCATTCCACACCTAAAGGGCCACTTTGAAAAAAAATCAGAGGCCAGTTGTTTGGAAAATATTCTATGCCTTCTCTTTTTCATGAAGTGTAATGAAGTGGAGAGAGACAAAAATATGACCATGAACTTAAATCCTTTGGTTAAACGGTGTGCTGTCTTCCAAAGCTGGGCACACGATGTTTTCTCTAAACAGGCAGTACACCTGAACACAGAAGCCTTTCAGCAAATAAACCACAAAGTTGCAAACTTGAGAACAGCATTTGAATAAAAGCAAGTAGAGAAAAAAAATCCCTTTATTAAGGTCATTGTCTATGTCTCTGTGAACTCATCTGGGGGCCTGAAGAGACTTTCTTGATAATGAGAAATGTTTCCTTGGAGAAGAACACCTTTCTGATTGCTGCATTCCAAGCTTTTCTACCATTGTCAAAACTCTAAGGCCAGGGCAGGGAGAAACTGGTCACTCTGCCTCAGTTAATACCTATATGCATTTTATGCTGCACTAGTAATTTTTAAGAATCAGGATGAATAAACCAATCCAGCAATTTGAATTTATTGTATTAGTTTGTTCATTTGAATGTCAGTTATTTAGATAATCAACTGTGAAGCAAGCTTTCTACTATGTTCTGAAACTCTCCTTAATAGATTGGCTACACGTGGCCTGGTTATTTCAGTAGGAAAAAGCAATAATTGCCTCTTAGCTTTCTTTATTCTACTGAATATTAGTTGATCCATTGGTATTCATGAGATATAGATTTATTAATCCTACTTCTACCACGGGCAAAGCTTTGATCAACGTGTTGTCAGAGATAGAGATACGGAGATGACAGAATGCCAGTCCTTATGGAGTTTACCATATACTCTTTAATTACCTCTGAGCCCCCTTTTAGAAACAAGCAAATTATACACTATAATAAAAGTGTTTTCCTCTCTCTTACCCTCCTTTCCTTCTGGAGGAAGAGCTTTAGTGTAAGAGCTCTGCTTTTAGAGTTTGCTTAAGTGGCAAGGCAAATTCCGTTCAGGTGTAAGGGGTTGATGCTCTCTTGCATCAAGTAGGTCTGGCTTTGCTTAAATTCAGATTCACCAAAAGTCTTCAGTCTTCATAAAATCATGAAATTAGCTAATAGTAAATAATCTTAAGAGACTATTTTCTCACTTTTCCCCCTACATAGTAGCATGACTCAACTAGTCCATGGAACAGAACTCAATCTATTCCATTGTTTTTGCTTAGATTATAAACATTCTGAATTACTCATGCATTTCTGAAGTCCACCTTCTTTCTGTCTCCTAGCATCCTTTACCCTTTGGTTTATGAACGTATTCTTGTATTTCCTTGCAGCTAGAACTTGTTTCTTCCTTTGAATTATGTTGAAGGCTACTTACTCCTGTTGGTTTTTTTCTCTTTGAAAATTCTATACAACATAGCTTTTTCCTGCCAATGACTAATATTGGCTCTAAACTTGGAATCAACTCAACTTTAGCATGATCTGTTACTGCCCTCCTCCCATTCATGTAGTTATACATGATTAACTATACATGTAAAGTTATCTCCTTTCAAGTTCTTCCATTTTCCTCATTTTGCACTACCTCTGTCCTTAGTAAACTTCCTCAAGGCTAAAAACAAAAAAACAACAATTGTTAGTGAATATTTATCTAGTTTCAGAAGGTCTGCAAATCTAAGAACATCATTGAATTGGGTATTTTCTATTTAACTAGAAAATAAAGCATCTTAAGAGGATATAAATAATACTTTTTGATGTTGAGTTTGAGGAAGCTTCCCTAGCCAAGCAGTATCATATTTTAAATTCTTTATAAATTATAACTTCATTAATAAATCAAGAAAATAAAAGAAGATGTGTACAAATCTTTTTGGTGGTTTCTGCATCATTTGTTATGCTTATATCCTATGTGTCTGAAAGAAAGTATACACTGACTGATTTAAATGCTTATTTGTAATAGAGGAAAAAGCTTAGTTAGCGAGGATAAAGGCTAATAAATCCCTACCGATACCTTTTAGTGGCAGAAGTTTGACTCATAACTCTAGATAAGGAATAAGGTGGTCCTTGTCTGTTCTAGACTAGTGTCTAGTGCTCGTGTTTAGCATGACATTTATCACACTGCATTATAATTATTACTATTATTGTTTGACTGTCTAAGTTTGCTGATGACAGTGAATATTTTTTACTCTATATTCTTTCTTTACTGGTTACAATAATGTTTGGCAGAAGGAGGAGGAGGAGGAGGAGGAGGAGGAGGAGGAGGAGGAGGAGGAGGAGGAGGAGGAGAAGAAGAAGAAGAAGAAGAAGAAGAAGAAGAAGAAGAAATCTATTTAGACTGCTCTAATCATGAAAGGAAATTTATTGGTTCAAATATTGAAAAAGCCCAGGATCCAGGCAGGCCTGGGACCGGGGAGTCAAACAATATTTTTCAGCACTTTCTCTTTTGCTCACTGCTTTTCATGCATTTTCACTCCTAGAAGAAGGCTTCCTCTGTAGAGCCAGAGAAGATGGCTACACTCAGCTGCAGCAAACTTATGATAATGTAGTTACAATTTTTCTGATACAATACTTCCAGAGATAAATCATTTGCTTTCCTTCACTCCAAACTCTCCAGTCTTGTCTTTCTTCAAAATCCAGATTGAATTTCTTTTCCTAGAAACCCTCTCAGCTTATTGTAGCCATGATCTGCCTTTTAATTGGAATTATAGTTGATTATTTTGCCATTCATTTGAGAATAGGGCATTGCCTTGAAGCTTTTCTGCACTTCTGTACTGTTGTCTTACTTGGTATCTGACTTTGGTATTACTATTTAATTTTAATGCACATAGAAGACCATCACTAAAATCTTGTTGATTTGATTTGCCAGACAGAACTATACGGCATGACAACTTTACATAATGTCTTCCTTTGATTTCAACATTTAAGATTTAAGAATGAATTTACTCTATATGTGTTGACTCTTTTTTCCATAGTGGTAGAAGCACTGTGGATTGGTGATATATATTAAGTGAACGGATCTCCCTCTTTCTGGGTAGTGAGAAAATTATTTATTTCTTTTGTTCTCTATTTATCTGTATATAAAATATGAATAATAAGATCTTCTAGTTTACGCTTTCTGTGATGATAAATTTAATTACATTTTATTTGATTGCTATCATTATTTTGACGGCTGTATTTTGTCAATAATCAACGGTGGCTGCTGTCCAGCGTGCTGAACAAGGCCTCATTATTGTAAGAATGTGTGTTGGTCTGAATGGAGCTAGGGAATCTTAATTTTTTAACAGACACTACAGGCAGGTCTGATGCAAAACTAAATGGATCGTAGGATATAAAATATAAAAGAGTTAATGTGTAAACGTAATCTTTGACACTTATTTTCCTTATATTTCAAGTAATTTTTATTATTTAATAATTTACTCACTCATTTAGTCAACAAATATTTATTTGTGCTAGAACAAGTAAGACAAAATGTCTTGCTCTCATCTCTTCAGTAGTGGTTTGACTATTGCAGGCAATGGTTCTGAAATATATGTATGCATAAGATTCTTATGGAGAGCTTGTTAAAATACAAACTATAGGGTCCATTTCCAGAGAGTCTGACTCAGTAAGTCTGGTGTGAGATTTCTTAAACCTCAATTTTTTCATATCCTAGGTGGCTTTGGCCACACTTTAGAATCCAGTGACATGTTAACATGAAAAGTCTCTGAAGTGTAATCATTATTCTGAAGAGCTAATAGGAATTGTCTCTTTGATATCACTAAAGGAATAGATTAGCAGACTTAGGGAAGACACTAGCTACCCAGTAATATCTAAACTACTCCATAATGGGTTAGAAAAATGCTCAAATATGCCTTAAAGGAATGTAATGCCCTTGAATAAAGGAGTATAGATGAAAGTAATGAGATGGAGCTGATATCAGCAGTTGTATTGACAAGTAGAAGTAAGAGTGAAGGGATTTCTGAATCATTTCTATTGAGTTTCCTAGCACAGAGTCCAGCCTCGTGAAACTTGCAGGTGAGTTGAACCTTGTATCCATCCAGTTGCTGGAAGATCAAAGATCTAATAGGAAACTTTTCTGACTTTCCATATTAATTCTGCCAAAGCCCTTCATGTTTATCAGCAGCAGCTCAAGGGGTCTTTAACTGCAGTGTTCCCCTCCAATATTCCTACAGGTTTGCCTCTAGATCTGGCAGTCTTATAAGGAGTGGTTTACAAACTTGTCCTATATTTTTACTAGTCACTTCAGATGTATATGTCAATGTTTAAATATAGATTTTCCTGATCTGTCTCTGCAGCCTCTTTTTTGGGAGTGACACTTTTGATAGCTACTTGACTTCTAAGCCCTAAATGACTACAGAGTATTCTTCATTCATCAGGAGATATAACTAGTAATAGCAATTGTTCCAGGGTTTTTTTCCACTTAAGATACTCTTGCCTAAAACACAAAAATTAAAGTTAGTATAACGTTTTTATTTGTGTAAGACAACGAGTATCAAGTTACACTTCAGTTGTAGAAATAATTGAATAACAATATTTTAAAAAATAAAACACTATAGAAACACATCTCCTAACAGTAGAACTTTCTCTTAAAGTACTTGTGTATCTCTTTGCTTATATCCACCAAGCTCAGTAGTTTAGTAAATTACACTAATTAATATTTAAATTTTTAACAATTTGTGTGGTTTACTTTGCTGTCTATATAATCTTCCTCTTAGTATGCCATGAGGCAATATAAAAGCACATAAGTTGTAAAGTAGGTTCTAATCACAAATGAAATCTGATTTGTCACTTTTCTAGGCACTAAAAACATTACTTTCATGTAACCCCAGGCTCTAATGTCATAATAGCCACCGATAAAACAAACCAATATTTTCACTGGAATATTGCCTACAGAGATACTATTTAATATCACTTGTTGCATATCACTGAAGACAACTGAATGATGGACATTGTTATTGTTTTTTTAAATCAGAACATACACTATTATGGAATAGAGAGTTTTTTTAAGAATATGGACACAGACACTTTGGAAATCATGAATTAGTTTTGAAGGATCTGAAATTCAGGGAGAAAACCTCATAACCCCTTTTATTTCTAATAACCTTGTCAATCAGATCATGGCTCTTTTCTCAGAGTTCAACCAGAGTCTTTCTTCTTCTCTTTGTAGTGCATGTAAATTTAAAAAAATATATTGGTATAAGGATAAACAGAGGCTATATACACAGAGCAAGGGAGTCAACCACCATCACTTGTGCTTGGCAAAGACTTGAAGACAGGAAGAATGGTGGGAAAGCTTTATAGTAAAAAAGACAGATGGATTCATGTTTGCTTTGATTAGAAGCTGTTGGCATGAGCGAGTTAGAGGTAGGCAAAAGAAAAGCAGAATATCTTATGAAATAGGACTGGGAAGCATATTTGGCTCTCTCTTTTTCATTCTGTGTTGGAAGAAGGACCGCAATACAAAGAAGCCAACAGTCATTGACCAAATCCTGACCAGTCTGGGCTGACTGCTGCACAGATGTGGTTTGACTTCCTGAGCTTGTTACTAAAAAAAATTGCAGGGCAGAGTTCCATTGTAATATATGATCTGGCCAGTGTCTGTTTGTATATTCAGCCTCTTCATCCCCCTTTTGGTCATTCTCTGTCTTGTGAAAGGTTGAATAATGTGTGTAAAGCTAAAGATTCAGATTTTCACCTCTCAAGGATTGTCTAGTTGTTTTCATAGTTGATAGTATCAGAAAATTTTCTTGACATTTTGTTGATATATCATCACAGCAATTATCTGGTAGGGGGAAGCTGTGCAGAAGAATTTAAGACTCTCAGTTGAATGCAATGGTTCAGCATTATGACTACTATGACAAAAACAAGAACTATTGGTAATCTCTGTAAGGGGCTTTGGAGCCAGGAACCTCAACTGCCCAACCCAGGCCAAGAGTACAAATCCAATAGGCTGTAAGAGCCTGTGCTATCTAGCCTGTTTCACCAATCCAAACACATTAAAAGCATTAGCAATGAAACAGACACCACTGTGGCTAGCCAATAGAAAATCTAGAGCAATGATATTGCCAATCACCACTTTTGCAAATGAGTTTAGACTCATCTCAATTACATCTAGGGCATATATTAATGACTTCGTCCAGTGTTAGTGATAAGTTTATTAAAGTCTTTTTATTTGCATAATTCCCACCAATGGAAACACTGCTCTATTTGCATAAAGAATGAGATAGTAATTTCCCTAGGTAGCGTGCATGAATAATCAAGGATGGGCCTCATTTTGAAATTCTTATCTGTGTTGAAATTTCTGGCCTTGGAGATTTATAGAATTAGGATCTATATGTACAGAGAAGTGTCAGAATACTATACCTAAAGTACATGAGTCATTAGTCTGAAGGAAATAAGACCACACATTCTGGTTGCAAAGGAAGTAGTATCCTATAGGGGCACCAAGGTCAGAACCAAGACCTTACATTAGCTGGGTTACATATTTAGATCTCTATTGGTCTTGTATGGGTGGCAATTGCTTGGTCCACCACCTAGAAATGTTGTTGAATTCAAATTTAGAATTACCTAAAGTCTGATCAATAGATTGTAGTAATTGGTAATTTTTTTCTGGGAGAGAGAGACACCATCAAAGGTACAGATTGATTTGTTTAAGGTCATTTATCCATGTAGAAGCAAGTAGAAATGTCATTAGCTATAATTCCCTGTGGTCTCATTTGGTGAGACTGGAATTTCCCAGAGGTTTTTATCATGGAGGTTTAGTGATCAATGACACATCCAGCAGTCAGTAAGATTGAAGGCAGAGGCTACTATTTGGGATAAGTGAAGAATAGTTTTAGAATGAGTATGTTCTGACCTTATGAACAAGGAGAAAAGAAAGGAGAAAAGGAGGCATTATAGGTGGATAACAACAATAACTTTAAAGAAATGAGACAAAAAATTATTACAAGCAAATGATAAAACAACCCAAACAGGAATTAGACAAAAGTCTTGGCTAGGTGTCTTGGGTACAACCTATCAACTTCTTGAAGTCATTAGTTTGTTCTGAAGGTTTGGGGTCAGGTGCATACATCCAAAGATTGGCTTCTACGATAATTCTCAGTTAGAAAGTCTCTATGGTAGTAGCCTTCCAATTGTGTCAAATTCAGAAATGGTTCTTTAGTTGCAAAATACGAACCCAAGAATGGAGTTCCTGGAGTTTCACTGCTGTAGTATTGTTAAAAGTACTTGATAAGGTCCTTTGCGAAGAGATTCAAAAGTAGTTTTTTCTAATGCCTCTCCCAATAGACAAAATGTTCTAATTCATGATCTTGAAGAAGCTTAAAAAACATATTGCAGCAAAGAAGTCTAAAACATGAACGTAGCAGGTCAGAGTATAGAATCAGAGGTAAATTCCCAAGGTGCCTGGTCCCTCCAGTTACCAATTCATAGGGTGACAACTGATATATCCTCAAGGCAGTGAACCATATGTCCATAAGAGTTGGTGAGAGTGCCTTTGGCCAAAGGAGCTCAAAGATTTCTGAAAGTTATGCTAATTTCAATTTAAGGATGCTATCTGTTCTTTCATAGTTTCCATAAGATTGTGGGTAAGTAATGTTTGAGTGAGAGGAAACACCTTACAGAGTTCTTTCATAATTCTCTTAAAGCATAATCCTCAGCTGCTTAGTAGAAAAGTTGGTCTGCTCCAGATTGGAAATATAAAATTAAATAGCTTTCTAGCGATTATAAGCTATATTTTTTTGGCAAGGAAATACTTCAACCCATCCTGAAAGTAGACATCAAATATCTAAAATATATTCAAGTTGCATATGGGAAAATCTTTTTGAGGGTGTTTAAAAGGACTTTGAAGTTCTGGTTTCTGACCATGCCCCATCTTTAGTTTTTCTAGGATTCTGTAGTTGACAGGGAACATATGGTCTGAAAACAACCTCAACTGTCTTTGTAAGGTTTCCCCACCAATATTGATTTAAGATACTATGCAATTTGTCTATATCATGATGAGTAGTTTAATGAAGAAATATAGCTAATAACTGAAATCATCTGGTGCCACTAAGCAGTTGTCTTGGAAGAACCAGAGATTATCTGAGTGAAGGGTACAACTCGATTTTTTTCATTCTTTTTTTTAAATCAGGGGCTTAACACAGATATTTTATAAGGGCTTCTTGGAATCATTTCAGAGATTTATCCTTTGAGGGTTTGTATGCAATCACCACCTAGGTTAAGGCTGCTTACTTGGCATAATCATCTGCTAGAGCACTTTCTTTGTCTTCCACATGATCTCTTGTTGCACGAGTCACTACCACTATGATAGTCACCTCTCTAGAAGTGGAGTGCATCTAAAAGTGCTTTACTTGTCTACTTTTTTTATGGTGGTTTCAGAAGAGGTGGAAAACACCCTGTATTTCCAAATCAACCCAAAGTCACACACTACTCCAAAAGCATACCTGCTGTTTGTAAATATGATCTCTCTAGTCTTAAGCTGGTTGATAAGCTCTTAGTAAGTGCAATAAGACCTGTCATCTGGAATGATTGTATCTCGGGTATAGGACCATATACCAGAGGAGAATTTAAATTAATGATGCCATATCCTACTTGACAACTTCCAGCTTCAGCTATCTATCAACAGATAATTTTAGGTCAAGATTCTCAATGGGATTCTATAGTAAATCTGAGTGAGCCATAGAAAAGTTCTCTAACTGATGTCAATCATCATGAGTTTCAGGGTATGGCAGCAATGAATAGTAATATGAGAGGGAGAGAATAATGAAATCTCATAAGAGGTTAATTGGCTGGCTGAAAAGTGTTGTGTGTTCTCTGTCAGTAGTAATGTGGTTACTGTATGAAGAGCTATAAGATTTCATTGTCCTAAGACAAGGGTGGCAAACCTTGGCAAGAGAGTCTAGTGTGAAGTTATAGCAAAGTTTGTTCTTTTAAAAATTATTTTTATTATTTTTTATTTCAATAGCTTTGAGAGTACAAGTGGTTTTGGGTAATATGGGTATATTATAAAGCCGTGAAAACATCTAGACTTTAAGTGTACCCATCACCTTCACTAGTGCACATTGTACCCAATGATTTTTTTATTTCTCACCTTCTTCTTACTCTCCCTGTTCTAAATCTCCAATGTTTATTATATAATTCTGTATGCTTTTGCAGGCCCATAGCTTAGCTCCCACTTAATAGTGGGATTTGGTATTTTGTTCCTGCATTACTCCACTTAGGTTAATGGTCTCCAATTCCACTCAAGTTTTTGCAACCGACATTATTTATCTCTTTTTATTCAATGGTGTGTGTGTGTGTGTGTGTGTGTGTGTGTGAGACATTTTCTTTATCCACTGATCAGCTGATGGGCATTTAGGTTGATTCGACATCCTTGCAATTGTGAATTGTGTTGCAAATTAAAACCTTAATGAGATACCACCTTTGGTCAGTCAGAATGGCCAATATTTAAAAAATTTTTTTTAAAAGATGGTTTTTATGG
The DNA here is from genome assembly GCA_963574415.1 of Tarsius wallacei. NCBI lineage: Eukaryota > Metazoa > Chordata > Mammalia > Primates > Tarsiidae > Tarsius > Tarsius wallacei. The sequence goes on along the minus strand of CAUYQG010156520.1, from coordinate 3,290 downwards.
ATGGGTAGATGAGGAGAAAAGGGAATGTTTATACACTGTTGATGGGAATGCAAGTTAGTAAGAGCAATACATTTTAGATGATTTGCATGAAGTTGAGTGAAAACCTGAAGGGCTTTTCCAGAGCACTCGTATTCTGTGGTTAGGACTGCCTAGGGTAGAAGGCTGTTGATGAACCCGTTCCAGGCTCTGGAAGGCATTTTTCTGTTTGGGCTTCTAGAGAGGAGAGCCTCTTTCTGAGGAGTCAGTTAATTCATATAGAGGTGTCACGATATCAGAAAAATTTAGCACTTATTACCTGCAATATTCAGCTAAACCTAAAAATCTTCTCAATGTAAAGGTTCTAGGATAATTTAAGATACTTTTTAGTCTTTCCAGAGAAAATGTTTTTCTCTCCTTAGATAAGTCATGCCCTATTTAATGGACTGTGTTCTGGCAAAAACTTTATATCCTTTTCTTTAAGCTGTGAGAAAAAAATGAATTATTTCTGCAAACTCCCTTGTTTATCAACAAAGATTTCCACATGTTGTATCGTAACTGAATCACAGAGGAAACCTAGATCTTTAAGCCTTGATTGAAAAAACTTGGACAAATAAGTGGAGGCATGCCTGTCCAGGTGTATTGTTGTCTTCTCCATGTGAAGGAAGTCAACTATTAGCTGTTCTGGTCCAGAAGTACCCCAAGGAAAGCAGTGAGTCACTGCAATGAAGCCAGGTTCTTTTCAGTCAATTTTCAGGGGTGGTATGATAGAGTAGAAAGGAATTTTTTCAGATAAGCACCCAAGGGTTACAGTGAAGGCCTGGAATGTGGGCTATTTGAAACACCTATCACCTATGTGATATGTTTACTCCAAGGAAGAAGCTCAGAAAAAGTGACAGGGTTTAATTAATAAAGAGTAAATATCATTTTTACTAGGAACCGATGTGGTTGACCCTCTATATTTATAGTTAGGTCACCTCAGGTGCTTACAGATAAGGCAATATATTGAGCACTTTTTTCTTCCTCAGAACATCCTAAATTTCAAAATGTTGATGTGAATTTTTTGACTTTTTATTACTTGGTTTTTATTCTGTAAATGGGACTTTTTAAAAGTGTCCCTTCTGTTTACAATATCTACAAATGTCTTATCAATAGGTGATGAGTTTGATCTGTAGGACCATATGTTTATTTGGTTTTTTTCTGGTTTTTATTCTAATGTTCTATTAAAATGTTCTGCCTGAAGTTTTAGTTCAGGTAAAGGGGCTGTTTCCTATTCTAATTTCTACTCTTTAATTAAGTCTCCAATAGCAGGTTTAACTCTAATGACAAAATGGGGTAAAAGGACCGCTGTTACATCATAATCTTCTTTAATTTCCAAGTATTGATGGAAAGTATTTCCTAGTGTATCTCGAAAGTATCCTATAGTTTCATATTTTCTGTTTGTGTGAATGAATTATGGTTCAATTTTTATTGAAAATGTTTCAGATGTGACTTTTAGAAAACGCTGATCTGCGGGGTCTTTTTTTAAACCATAAGCTTTATTGTGAAAAGAGGGATCTTCAATTCCCCTACTGGGAATATACCCTGAAGGACACAAATCACTCTATAAAAAAGATTCCTGCACATGTATGTTGATCACAGCATTGTTCACAATGGCAAGATCATGGAACCAACCATGATGCCCATCAAAAGAGGACTGGATTTTAAAAAATGTGATACATATACACAATGGAATATTACACAGTCATAAAAAAGAACAAAATCATGAATTTCTCAGCAACCTAGATGGAATTAGAGATTATAATACTCAGTGATCTCTCACAGAAACAAAGATCTGAGTATCGCACATTCTCACTCATAAGTGAACCTTGAACAACTGTCATAATACTATAAGAAAAGGATTGACAGTGGCAGAAAACTATGGGGGAACTGGAAGGGGAAGGGAGGTGGGATTAATGGTAATTGATATCTGTCTGGGGATTGGGGGGACACACCTCATCAACAAGGGTAGCTGCACAATGCATATTTGTACACCTAACCCTTAACTGTACCCCACGATTTTAAAATAAAAAAAATGTATAAAAAAAAAGAACTTCTCTCAGCTGTAGGTTGAGAGAGCTAGAATTTTCTTGGAATTTGAGATCTCCAAGGGGCAGTGAGTGACAGGTAAGGTGAAGAGATAGCAATACCTTGGCTCCCTGCACTCCTGAAGTGTGACCTATGCTGCTTTAGAATTCCCCTGAGGCAGTGTAGTTCACAAAACAACCCTGAGGTGGTGAACCAGAATGACCCATCACCAGAATTACCGGGTTTGACTTGATTCTACATTCCTCTTCCCTTCCTGTTTACTCTGCTTTATTTTTCTGAGATCACTCTTAAATACATTATTTTCTCATGAATTCATATCTTTAGGTCTACATTTGAGAAACTCAAGCTATGACAAGAATGCCTGGTGTCTACAGAGCCCCAGGCTAAGAAGGAACTTAGGCTATGACAGAAATTAAGACCAGAAATATGAAAGATGACAAGAACAATTTCGGGAAAATAGTCACACTTTGTTTTAGGTCTCTTTTTCATTTTTCTTAATAACTGCTTAATTTTTCCTTTTCTGCTTCCAAACCCACTTGGTGGAATATGTAATTCTACAGTCCCTGAGTTAATACTTCCACTTGTACATTTGGGTGGTCCTTAGCTTAAACTCAAAAGAGAAAGCATACAATTGCATTGATCTGATTAGGACATCTGCCCAAAGCTTACTCAACCACCCATGACCAGAGAGATAGCAAAGCATCTTTTTTTTTTCCAAGGGGGAAAGAAAAACGAACTTTTATTTTATTTTATTTTATTAATTTATTTATTTATTATAAAGATGTGGGGTACAATTCAGGGTTATGGATACAAACATTGATCATGCAGGTACCCTTGTTGATGAGGTGTGCCCCTCCCTCTCCTAGCAGTTTCCACCAACTGCCAGTCCCACCCCCCTTCCCCTGACAGTTTTCTGCTACTGCCAATCACTTTCTTATAGCATAATAATTGTTCAAGGTCACCTTATGAGTGAGAACATATGGAACTCAGTTCTTTGTTTCTGTGATAAACTGGGAAAGCTGGCTGAACACATGCAGAAGATTGAAATAGGACCCCTACCTATCACCATACACAAAAATTAACTATAAATGGATCAAAGACCTAAATGTAAAACCTCAAACTGCAAGAACATTAGAAAATGCATGAGACACCTTATGGAAATTGGAACTGGCAACCGATTCCTGATCAGACCCCGAAGTTCCCAGACCATAAGACATAAGATAGAC
>CAUYQG010156517.1:0-31102 GCA_963574415.1 Tarsius wallacei | reverse complement strand
GTTTACTTTTTAATTTTAAATATGTGAAGTACAATTCAGGGTTAGGTATACAAATATTAATCATTCAGGTACCTTTGTTGATGAGGTGTGTCCCCCCGCCCCGTCCCCTGGCAGTTTCCCACTACTACCAGTCCCTTTCTTATAGTTTACAATGGTTGTTCGAGGTCCACTTATGAGTGAGAACATGTGATACTCAGTTCTTTGTCTATTGATAGATCACTCAGTATTATAGACTCTAAGTCTATCCAAGTTGCTGCAAAGTTCATAATTTTGTCCTTCTTTATGGCTGCGTAATACACCATCATGTATATGTACCACATTTTTAAAAATCCAGTTCTCTTTTGATGGGCAGCACGGTTGGTTCCATGTTTTTGCTGTTGTGAATAATGCTGTAATAAATGTGTGTGCAGGTATCTTTTTCTTAGAGTGATTTGAGTTCCTCCGGGTATATTCCCAGTAGGGGGATTGCGGGGTTATATGGAAGGCTGATTTTTAGGCCTTTTAGGAATCGCCAAACTGTTTTCCACAGAGATTGTACTAGTTTACACTCCCACCAACAGAGTAGAAGTTGTTTGTTTGTTTTTTTTATTTTTTTTGAGTCAGAGTCTCACTCTGTTGCCCAGGCTGGAGTCCAGTGGCATACTCACAGTCACCCCAGCACTGACCTGCTGGGTTCAGGCATTCCTTCTGCCTCAGCCTTCCAAAAAGTTGGAACTACAGGCACGTACTACCATACCGGCTAATTTTTAAAAAATATACATATATATTTTAGAGACGAGGTCTCAACAAGTTGCCCAGGCTAATCTCAAACCCTGGGCTCAGGCAATCCTCTTGCCTTGGCCTCCCAAAGTGCTGGGATTACAGGCTTGAGCCACCGCACCCAGCCATATTTAAAAAAATTTTTTTTTAAAGTCAGAGTCTCACTCTGTCTTCCAGGATTCAGTGCAGTGGCATAATCACAGCTCACCACAGCCCCAAACTCCTGGGCTCAGGCGATCCTCCCGCCTTAGCCTCCCAAGTCACTGGGACTACAGGTGCATGCTACCATGCCCAACTAATTCTTTTATTTTTTGTAGAGATGAGGTCTCGCTATGTTGCCTAGGCTGTTCTCAAACTCCTGGACTCGAACAGTCATCCCATCTTGGCTTCCCCAAAGTGTTGAGATTACAGGCGTGAGCCACAGTATCTGGCTGAGACTCTCACTGTTATTTCCCAGATAATATATTTTAGCTATTATACATAAATAAGGTTTATAGAGTACAGGATTTTAGGATTGAAGGACTGAGACAGCTCGAATCCATTACTAAACTTTCATAGTTGATTGAAGAATCCTTTTCTTTCATTTCTTTATCCAACAAACTGTAGTACTTCTAGTCAGGATGCTTTAAGCAGAGGACATTTTCCCAAGAGAGATGTGTCACAGAGGACAAAACTTTAGCTGAGAGTCAACAATAGAAATTGGAGTTTTAGAGCTGTGACTGACCAGCTCTAAAGAAGGGGTCCTTCAGCCCTCCAAGCCTCTGTTTCCACCTATATAAAATGGGAATAATATCAAGTGGGGAAGCAAATGTAAGAGCTTGACAAGGTAAGGTAGTACTTGTATTTATAAAACTTCACAGGGAGCTCTCATCATTTCATTACGACACTGAGGCAGGCAGACACACTTGTTCAAAGACTCAGGGTGGGATGGGAGCTAAATTATGAATCAGACACTGTACTAACAAGTCATGAAATGGTCAAAACTTCAGATGGGAGACTGAGAGCAAGTGGCATGAATAATTCATACACTGAATATTTCATCTTCAACAATGAGCAACTTGTTTATGGTCAATGCTTTTAACTTTTTTGCAAGCCATTATGTCATTTAATCTCCAGGGCAAATCATCTCACTTCTATTTTACAGAACAGGACAGTCAAGTGTTGGAGACGAGCCTGGGCACCCACAGCTCGTTTCTAGCCAATCCAGAGCTATTATGACATAAAGAATAGCCAGCATTCATTAAACACTTAGTCTGTGCCAAGGATGGTACCAATAACTCTACATGTGTCTGGTCTTCCCCATCGCCCTACGAATTATCTTCATTTTATATATTGAAAGCCAAGGCTTAAAGGGAAAAGTAACATGTGCAAAGTCTCATACCAATGGGTAGTGTAGCTCAGAATGAAGTGGATCTACTTAACAGCCTGTCCACTACCCCCTCCGACCAGCTACCACATCTCTTGGCTCTTAGTTTAACGCTGTTTTCTTAAATATATTTTTATTTGTTATCAGGGGAGTTGAGTAATCTTGTACTGCTATCATTGATTAAGAGTTTTCATCCATGTCTAACAAAGAAAAATTAATCCCAGTACTTTGGGAGGCTGAGGAGCACTTGAAGCTAGGAATTCAAGACTGGCTGAGGCAACATAGCAAGATTCCATCTCAACAACATTTTTTTTTTGAGTTGGAGTCTCACTGTCGCCCAGGCTGGAGTGCAGTGGCATGCTCATGGCCACCCCAGCATCGACCTGCTGGGCTCCAGCAATCGTTCCGCCTCAGCCTTCCAAGTAGCCTGAACTACAGGTGCACACTACCACATCCAGCTAAAAGGCACGCACTACCACGCCTGGCTAATTTTTGATTTATTGTAGAGACAAGGTCTTGCCAAATTGCCTGGGCTGGTCTCGAACCCATGGGCTTAGGCAGTCCCCTTACTTCGGCCTCCCAGAGTGCTGGGATTACAGGTTGAGCCACCGAGCCCAGCCAACAACATTTTAAAAAAATTATTTAGGCAAAGGCCTGTAGTCCTAGCTACTCAGGAGGCTGAGGTGAGAGGGTCATTGGATCCCAGGAGTTCAAGGCTCCAGAGTGGGCAACAGAGTGAGATCCTGTTTTTAAAAAAAAAATTGTAGAAAGTGTTTTCAACCTGCATTGAAATGGTGGCTACCTATACGATAGTGTTCATTGTAATTATAGCTTCATTCTAATAGATCTTAGAAGTCTAATGAGATGATACTCAAGAAACAAAAATGCAGTACAATTACTAGAGGTATTGTCCAACAAAAGGCTGGTGATGGCAATATTAAATTCGTTTGTGTTGTCTAAAACACTCTAAGCCAAACCAACTCATTTATTTTCATCATATTATCTGAGGTTGCTCACTGTGTAAAGGCAATGGAGAAAAAATTGTGAAATCTATAAAGCCCTTGTTCTCAAAATACAAAGGTAAAGCTGGGCGCGGTGAAATCTGCCTACAATCCTAGCACTTTGGGAGGCTGGGGTGAGAGGATTGCTTGAACCCAGGAATTCAAGATCAGCCTGGGCAACAAAGTGAGACCTTGTCTCTACAAAATAAAAAATTAGATGGGCATGATGGTGCACACCTGTAGCCCTAGCTACTCAGGAGTCTAAAGCAGAAGAATTGCCTGAGCCCAGGAGGTGAGGCTGCAGTGAGTGCTGTGACCATGCCACTGCTCTCCAGCCTGGGCAACAGAGTGAGACTCTGACTCAAAAAAGGAAGGGAGAGAGGGAGGAAAGAAGAGAGACAAGGTTAGAAAGTATAATGTGCAGGAAGAAAAGGCAAGATCATAGGGCTATATCAAATGAGGAAAATAGTGCCTCTCTCTATGGGAATCAGAAGAGCTCCCATGCAGAGACATATGCATTTATTAGAACTCAAGCCACTTTCTGGAAGGCAAACCCTTGGGATAATCCAAATCAGTTACCTTTTTTGTATTTCTATGGTTCTTATACGTCTGTCCTCCTTTGTTATAAATTAAACTCTCTATGTATTTTATAGGTTGATTAAAGATGTCTCAAAGACAAAATCCTTTTTTGTTTTCACATTTCAGTAGCTTTAAGGGTACAAGTAGTTTTTGGCTACATGGATGAATTGTAGAATGGTGAAGTCTGGGCTTTTAGTATACCTGTCACACAGATAGTGTGACTATTTGTGTGTGACAAATGTACACACAAATAGTGTACATTGTACCCGATGGGTGGTTTCTCATCCCTTATGCTTCTCCCAGCATCTTCCCTTCTGAGTCTCCAATACTCAGTGTACCGCCCTGTATGCCTTTGTCAACCCATTGCTCAGTGCCCATTTATACGTGAGAACACGTGGTATTTGGTTTTCCATTCCTGAGGTATTTTGCTTAGGATAATGGCCTCCAGTTCAATTCAAGTTGCTGCAAAAGATGTTATTTCATTCTTTTCATGACTGAATAGTATTCCATGATATGTGTGTATGTGTGTGTGTGCGTGTATCTATATATATAACATTTTCTGTATCCACTCATCAGTTGATGGGCACTTATGTGATTCCATGTCTTTGCAATTGTGCTGTAGTAAACATTTGAGTGCACCTGTCTTATTTACATAATGACTTTATTTCCTTTGGGTGGATACCCAGTAGTAGAATTGCTGGATTCAATGGTAGATCTATTTTTAGTTCCTTGAGAAACCTCCATGCTGATGTCCATAGAGGTTGTACTAATTTGCACTCCCACCAACAGTGTAAAAGCACTCCCTTTTCACCACATCTGTGCCAACATCTATTTTTTGTTTGTTTGTTTACTTTTTTATCATGGCCATTTTGACTGGGGTAAGTTTCTCATTGTGGTTTTAACTTGCATTTCCCTGATGATTGCTGACATGGAGCATTTTTTCATGTTTGTTGGCCATGACAGAATCCTTTCTAATTCTTATTTGCTGGAGTACCTAGCACAGCATAAGACATGCATCAGGTGCTTAGAGAAAACTTCATTGGCTGAGGTTTGGTGTGGCAGCTCATACCTGTAAGCACAGCACTTTGGGAAGCTGAGGCAGGAGGATTATTTGAGCTCAAAAGTTCGAGCCTGGGCAACACAGTGAGACCTCATCTCTACAGAAAAATTTTTAAAATTAGCCAGGCATGGTGTACATGCCTATAGTCCCAGCTACTCAGAAGGCTGAGGAGGGAGGATCGCCTGAGCCCGGGAGGTCAAGCCTGTGGTGAGCCGTGATTGTGCCACTGCACTCCATCCTGAACAACAGATTGAGACCCCCAACTCAAAAACAAAATACTTTGTTGGTTAATTCATGTGTTTTTTCTTTAGAAAGTTGCAGGATCTCAGCAGACATCTGGTTCTATTGCAGATATATATTGATTCTTGTAACTCCCAGAAACAGGCTTACCTCTATATTTTTAAATTTGGCCCTTTTTTTTCTCATTAGAATTGAGAGCTTTTCTCAGAATAATTTAGACTGACATTTTAATTGTTAAGTGAATAATTTAAGAAGGAACCCTCAGAACTCATGGGTTTGACCACACCCTGAATGCTGCGTGCTGGCCATGGGGAACTCTTCTGCTAAGCCCCCCACATCTTTTCAGCACCCATCCTCTCTTCCCCAGGGAGAGGAAGTGACTCTGAATCCGACTTGCCACATCGAAAGTTGCCAGATGTGAAGAAGGATGACATGTCTGCGCGACGGACTTCCCACGGCGAGCCGAAATCAGCAGTGCCTTTTAACCAGTACCTCCCCAACAAGAGCAATCAGACGGCCTATGTCCCCGCGCCTCTGAGAAAGAAGAAGGCAGAGCGTGAGGAATACCGCAAGAGCTGGAGTACTGCCACCTCCCCCTTGGGTGGGGACAGGCCTTTCAGGTAAACTCTGAACTCTACTGCCTCCTTCCCAGCCTGGTGTAGAAACCATAGCTCCTGGACACGGAGGAGGTCAAACCACCGATTCAGAACTTGGATGTCAGATTACAAATGGAGGTGGGCAGGACAGGTCCTTGGAGAGGGCGAGTCAGGGTAAATAGAAGCCCCAGGAGTGCACCTAATACAGTGCCTGGCACACAGTAGATGGTCAAAAAATACTTGTCTAACCAGTAGATTTTTGAAACCAATTCTACTGATAGGACTTTGAGAGCAGATCTGTCATCTGTGTTCTTTGGCGGAGACAGCTTGGCTCCTGATACAGTCAGATTGGGTATAAAGAGGCTCTGATCTTTATACAAAAAGATTTTTTAAAAATCTAGATGCAAGTTTATGTAGGTACAAGCTCAAGTATGTAAGTGACTTATGATACATGTTTCACAATCACATGTAGAAACAGTCGTAATAAAAGGAAGATTCACTGACTTTCTCATCTCTTTAGAGAAATAGTATTTTTTAAAATCTCTGATCATGGTTTTGAATTTATTCAATCATTTATTGTGCAAATATTTATTGATCATCTACTACCTGTGAGGTGCTGTCTTTTAATAAATATGACAGAATTACTGCCTTCAAGAACCTTCTAGTAAAACAAACTTTTCTAATAGTCTGTCTTTTCTAGCTATGATTTTTTGTTGAAGAAGCTTTTTATTAAAATTTTAATGATTGAAAAATGCTAACAAATGTTACCTTTCCAGAAGAAAAGGTTTTTGTCTTTCAGTATCATTTGGAATAGCTCTTAATGTTGAGAGAATGATGCATTGTATGAATTAACAAATGGTGGTATTGAATTTTCTTCACAATTTCAGGATCCTAGTATATGCTGTGACTTGATTTTTTAAAGGGACAAGTGATATCAGAATGTTGGGGGGAGGTGACATGTGGTCTGTTCCCCAGCCCCGTCTATTAGTTCGGTAAACCGTCTTGTCCAACTCACTAGCTACCCTGACACGATAGAGGAAGAGGGAAGCGACACGGGGTCTCCTGGTGAAGAGGACCCCGTTGGTCACCTGAATCCTGGTGGGAAGCCTTCTGATGGTGGGTTAGAATTGCCTGCTGCAGAAGGCACTGTGGTGGCCCCAGCTCCCAAGGCTGAAGAAAAAGATGCCGTCGAAATTCAAAAGCGTAAAAGGATAGAGCGAGCTGGAATCAAGGTCATGCCAGCTGCTCAGCGCTTTGCCAGGTCAGCACTGGCCTGGCTGGCTGTCTGCATGCCTGGGGCTTTGGAATCTGGCTAGAGAGTTGAAGTTTTCCTCTTGTTTGCCTTTACTTCCTGCTTTTCCTGTTACATCCCTGTTTCCTCCTCCAAGCAAGTAGAAATAGATACTAGTCTTCGCCTCAGGGTGTGTCTCTGCTCAGCCCTTGGGTATCTTCAATGACGGTGGAGAGTGAGTTCCTGGCTGCTTGACCAGGCCTTATCTTTGTCATGTGTTTGTGGTCAAGTCATTTGTGGGCTGCAGGATCTACCTAGCAATAACATTCCATTGTTCTGTTGTTTGCAGCTTGTTAATTTTCACACCACTCCTAAATGGCTCTTATCTTACTTGACACATCACTAGGGCATAGTCAGTTTCTTTGAAAGGGGAGCACTCTTTAAGAGTGGCTGGCTTACAGAAATCCACTTACTTTCTTTGTCCCTGGAGGGTGCTAAGGAGGGTTGTGTTTATTTGACTCCTGTTTTCTAAAGCATGTTGATTCAAAAACAAAGAATGGAGTAATTACTTCTCTTAATTGTAACAAAGACTCTGGTATGCAGCCCCATGGCTTCACATTACCCGGGAGGTGGCAAACTTCAGTAATCAAAGCCACAGAAAACTAGAGTTCTACATTTTTCTGTAGTGCTTTGAGAAGCTGGTTAATTTTTCTTGTATAATAACCACAGAAATTCTAACAAATAATAGTGCAGCCAAAACGTGTATGACAAATTGACATTCATAACAATTTGACCATTGAAATTCCTTTGTCATCTGTTATTCCAGTTAATTCTAAGAGGTGTGAATGACATACCTGTTTCCCAGAAGAGGAAACTGAGGCTTAGTGACAGTAAGTGGCTTGAAGAGCTGCTCACTGCTGACCTGGTGGCCAGTTTCAGATGCTCTGACCACAGTACATCTGCCTCCCACACATTTAACGGAACATTTTCCATTTTCCTGTACAACTCCATATGTGGTTCTTTTTGTGGTCCAGGTCTTAATTAAAATATCCAGCATTGACTTATGTGGATTTAATCCTAGGGTAGCTTTGTACTGATAAAAACCCAAGGTTATAGTTCTTCCCTGTCTGTGGTATCCCACAGATAATCATGCCTATCCTAAACATGTATGTGCTTCTGGAAAATTCTAACGTAAAATTGTGCTTGTGTTACAAACAACTTTCTGGGTTTACTAAATAAAGAAGAGTGATGCCATACAGTCTTAAAAACAAACCAAAAAAACCAGATATTCTTTAGGTTTTGATTTAGAGACCTTATAAGACACTTTTCCTTGAGAATCTGTTTGTACCAGAGACAGGGCTAGACGCTGAGAATACAAAAATATCTAATATCCCCTCACTGTGTATGATTTTTCAGACTTCTCCACCTCTCTCTCTCTTTCACTATCACCCAAGCTGGAGGGCAGTTGCATGATCATGGCTCACTGAAGTCTCAACTTCCTGGGTTCAAATGATCCTCCCACCTCAGCCTCCTGAGTAACTGAGACTACAGGTGTATGCCACCGTGCCCGGTTAATTTTTTATTATTATTTTTATAGAGATGAGGTCTTGCTGTGTTGTCTAGGCTGGTCTCAAACTCCGAGGCTCAAGCAATCCTCCCACCTCAGCCTCCCAAAGTGTTGGGATTATGGGCATGTGCCACTGCACCTGGCCCCACTTTGATCTTTAAGGACACGGCAGGAGTAGGTAAAAAGTGATACAGATAAAAGAATGAATTTACAAAAAAACATTAATCTGTGAAGTCTTAAAGCTAAAATTTACCAGGAACAACATCATCTTTAGAGTATCCAAAGTCTCAAGGGAGAGGATTAGGGAGCTACAATCAGCTAATTCTGCACACCCAGGAGTAATGGGTTGGACGGGGCTGGGATTCCATGAGTGTACTGTGCCACTCCATAACTGGGAAGCTTATTCTGTAATAAGACACTGAACTCTTTTCTCACAACTCCCATTTTGTACATAGAATCATCATTAGTTTCAAAGTGTAATTCTGACTGGTGTATTTATTATAATTATGTGGTCATTTTTGTGCCCATCCATGTTCTCTGATCTCTGGCTTAATTTTATATTTCAACCCAAGGGATCTCTATTGAGCAGAAGTTTGTAGACCACTGAATATCATCACACCTTAGATCTTCTGACTTAGCATTTAATTATTTTTTATTTTGTCTATTTATTTGTAGAGATGGGGGTGGGGTCTCACTATTTTGTCCAGGCTGGTCTCGAACTCCTGGCCTCAGATGACCCTCCCATCTCAGCTTTCCAAAGTGCTGGAATTACAGGCATGAGCCACTGCACCTGGCCTGATTTAGAATTTAAAATTGAGTTCAGGATAATTATGCATATTCCCAGAGAACGTTCTCAATAGCAACCCAATACAGCTGGTCCAAATACCCAGAATTCATTTGTTAGGCAGATTTTTTTCAGCTGCAAGCTCTCTCATAAAGGTTTTCTGTACACCATGCCACCAGCCCGGCGTGTTTCTGTCTTTGTCACTTTCCGCAGGCCACAACAGAGATGAGAGTTTATCCACATTTAGAATCCTGCTTTTAATGTGGCGTAAAGTGGCTCCACTGGGATGAAGTGTGTATCGTGAAGAACAAAAGTACTTTTGGTGTCTGGAAAATTAGGATATAAATCATTGAACTATGCTGATGTCTGTCAAAGCGTTTAACCTCAGTGTTCTGTCTTTGACATCCAGATGAATTCTGGTCATCACGCTTTTGCACCCAGCAAGAATCCCAAGATTCTTCTTGTGACCACTTGCTTATCTGGGAAAGTTTGTGTTTGCAGAGATGAGTGAGGGAATAGAGACATGTCCGAAAGGTGGAGCATGTAGATGATGAACAAAGCTTTATTTTGTCAACTGTTTCTCATCGTCATTGTTTGTTTGTTTCTCAAGCATTTAAACACCTCTTTGTAGTATACAAAACAGAGGGCTGGGCACAGTGGCTCCTACCAGTAATCCCAGCACTTTGGGAGGCCAAGGCAGGAGGATTGCTTGAGCCTGGTAGATCGAGACCAGCCTGGGCAACATCTCTACAAAAAATTTAGCCAGGTGTGGTGGGGCACAGCTGTAGTTCCAGCTACTCAGGAGGCTGAGGTGGAAGGATCACCTGAACCCAGGAGGTCAAGACTGCGGTGAGACGTGATGGTGCCACTGCACTCTTGCCTGGGTTTCAGAGTAAGACCCCGACAAAAAAAAAAAAAAAATGGAGCATAAGTGCACATTATGCAATTTCACATGAGGTCAGAAGCCTGGAAGTCCCAAGCTTCCTGTCAAACAACATATTAGAAGGTATCAGCATCAGGGGATAGAAGGGAGGACTTCTTAATAAATGTGCAGAGTTTAATATTTATTAGAGTTTCCATTGAAGTAAAAAAGTATATAATCTACTTTTTTTCTGTTTTATTTTATGATTGCATTAACTTAATTATCCCCAAAATACAAGACTCTGCCAAAGAAGCCAAGATTTCTGTTTTTAAGAGGATAAAATAAGAACCAAGATTCACTTCCCCCGAATTAAAATGCCATGGAGATTTGAGTTCTCTTACTTGGAGCTTCCCGTTGGAGAAGTCAAGTTTTTTTTGGTTTTTTTTTTTTTTTTTTGCACTGAATTATAGGTTTCACGTGATGTTGCTTCTTTTCTAATTGTTTTCATATGTGTCAGCACTCGGCCCTTTCTGCCAGTCTGTGGATCTTCTGAACCACATAGTAATTAATTACAGAGGGGAAAAAAATCTCCAAGGAACAATAGACATTTGAGAAATCTTTAGAGAAAGAGCAGATGAAGTCAAGCGCCAGACACAGATTCCTCTGCGTCCCCCACCAGATGACGGTTCCCTGATGTTTGCCGACCAGATCCCAGGGTTCCAGGGACCAGTCAGGCACATCACTTGCACAAACTTTTGTAACCCTGGATGTAGCTGCCCCGTTTGGAGACCAGTGAGCAGGGAGGTGGGTGGTGTTGCCCAGGATATTCCCTGGGGGACTAACAGGCTTTTCTGGTGAGCCTGGTTTCTTTGAATAGAACACACTGCCAGTCTGAGCTGGTTGCTTGTGTATTGCCAAGGAAAGGAGGGGTGAAGGAAAATGCCAGCTCTTCCTGGGTTTAAATCATTATCTCATTCACTCTGAAATATATTAGCCTTAGAAATGTTAAGACAAGGGCTTTTCTTCTCCCTCAACTGCTTCAGGCCCATAATTTCTCCTACCAAGATAGCCTTACTCATTTTAGGTGAGGCTGGACAGGATTGCCACTGTGGAGGCAGGGCCTGGCATTTCTTGTGTCACGTTGGATGATATTCCTTCCCAGGGAAGCAGTGAGCGGTGTCCCTGCTGTAAGCCACTCCTTCTTCCCAAAGTAACTCACCTTTGAATATAGGTGGATATTAGGATTCCTATTTTGCAAGGTGGATATTAGGATTCCTATTTTGCAAGGTTGTCATGAAAGTGAGTGCATCTGGAATGTGCTTAGCTGCTCAGAGAGTTGTAGTTATTAAAATGTAAAGTAAAATTAGACCAGAGATTCACAATGGACTGCCTTTAAGGCCCTTCAAGGAAAAAAAGAAAAAAGTACATCAGGGAAGTCAGTTAAATATTTTGGTAATTAGTCACCTGTGGACACGATCCTATATATCTGCCTTATACCTATTATTTATTATTCCATGGCCAACAGTGCCAACTCAGAAGTTGTATTATTATTTTTTCCTTTCTACGAATCTGCCTTGAAGCTCTGAATTTACGAAATTCAAGCAATTAGCAGAAAATCTGTCTTTCTGACAGTTTTTCAAGTTGGCTGAGAGTATATTCAGGTAGCCAACGAAACAGAAACTTCCCTCCCCCTTTTTTTCAAGTTCACATATCTAAATTGAGATCACTTGAAACGAGTCCTGCCACACTGGGCATCTAGCCTAAAAAGAACACCCGGGGGAATGTGTAGCCCGGCTGTGCTCACATAAGGCACCAGATTCTCCCTGCTCAAATTGGCATCTCAAATTGGCAGGCCCGTTTGCATAAATGAGTGTATTTTATTCCAAAGACTTCTGCCTATGTTGGGGGAGGCTGAAGCCCAGGACTCCTAGTCCAAAAGTGGCAAGGGTGCTGCTTAGACTTGACTCAAGATGAAGGTCTGCTCCTGCACTGGGCATGAGAATGTGTGCTCCCACACTGGGATATGAGTTTGAAAAAGCTTTGTAAAACATAGGGTGTTGTGCAAATTTCATATGATGGGATCCGTTAGCATTCTGTTGTTTTCAGTCCTGGCTGAATGCTACAAATCCATTCTAAGCACAGCTCACAGGACCTCTTTGTTTACTAATGAGACTACTTCTCTTCTTCTTCCATGGTCACGATAATGCCTTATTTTTGTGTATGATACTCGACTTTTAAACCTGTTCCTGTCATGGTCCTTTAATATTTGGTATGGTGGTCTATTTATTATCGTAGAATAGGACCTGTCAAGCCAGACTGCCTGAGTTTGAATTTTAAAACATTAACTCTTTGACCTCAGACAAGTTTCTCTACCTAATCTCAGTGTCCACTCTGTACAAGGGGAATGATAATAACACCGACCTTGTAAGGATAGTGTTAGGGTTGAATATATTAGCACTCAGGAGGAATTCTAGCAAATATTATGCACTCAACCATTAGCCAACTTCATTACTACTATCCTTTGCTTTTTACCTAGTGCCTTTGAAGAGATTAATTCAGTGGTCTATCATTTTCCACTGACCATTCTTTGTGGTTGCAGTCAACCAACACCAGTGGGTTCCTGCCAGGTAGGGGAGGAGTGACCACAGTTCAGGGAGGGGCCAGGCAGGAGACTGAGACTTGAGTGTGCAACTCAAAGTGCAAGATTTCATGTTTTAAGAAATAAATTTGGCTGAGTGTGGTGGCTCATTCCTGTAATCCCAACACTTTAGGAGGCCAAAGTGAAAGGATTGCCTGAGCCTAGGAGTTAGAGGCCAGCCTAGGCAACATAACAAGACCTCTTCTCTACCAAAAATTAATTAAGACATTAGCTGGGCATAGTGATACACACGTGTAGTTCCAGCTACTCAGAAGGCAGAGGCAGGAAGATCACTTGAGTCCAGGAGGGTGAGGCTGCATTGAGCTGTGATCATGCTACTGCACTCCAGCCTGGGCAATAGAGTGAGACTCCACTTCAAAGAAAGAAGGAAATTTAAAAAATGTATTCAGGGAGGAAAGCATCCACTCCCCTCCTCTCAACTTCTGTGTTTTAAAATTTTATTTAGAACAGTGGCTAGCAGTGAGAAGGAAGTTTCTGGGCATGACTAATGATGCTTTGATTTTCCAAAAGTCTGTTGGAATAAGCACTGCTGTAGACCTAAAATGATGACCTCCCCTAATACAGTGTAGGGCAGAGCAGCAACAGGAGGGCCACCTGGTCGACCACAATACTCAGTTTCATTTCCTGCTCTGTTGTCAGTCAGGCTAATTCCTCCTGTCTTCATTTCTGAGATGAGTGTGTCCTTTGAGCCTGAAGAATTTACTCCTAATCCTCTCTTAGAAAGCAGATTCAAAGTAGGAGAACTTTCTTTAGAAGTCAAGATATTTTATTTACTTATCATCTTTATGAGCTGAGAAGATAATAAATGATGAAAGAAACGTTTTACTATCTTACGATTATTTAAAAGCAAGACTGGCTTTACGAGTAGGTGAAGGGATGGGGGTTATTTGAATGCCATATAGATACAATCCACTGTGACCTCCCCTCACCCTCCAACAAAACCAGAAACAGAATCAAATGGAAAAAGTTGTAAGTCATACTGTCTGCTATTCCGCCATGAAATTGCATGACTCTAGGAATTTCAAGTTCTGAGTGTCAAAGTGACCTTCAAGACCCCTTTGAGAATGAAAATAGTCCATAGTAATCATTTTCAAGCCATTTTGGCCAAATGTTTTACCACAATTGACTGGACATCTAGCATTAGAGAAGAAGAGTTGGGGCCAGGTATGATGGCCAGGTGGGAGACTGAGACTTGAGTGTAATTCAGAGGGCAAGATTTCAATTTTTTTTCCTTCTTTTTTTTTTTTTTTTTTGAGTTGGAATCTCACTCTGTCGCCCAGGCTGGAGTGCAGTGGCACGCTCACGGCCACCTTAGCCGTCGACCTGCTGGGCTCTGGCGATTCTTCCGCCTCAGCCTTCCAAGTAGCCAGAACTACAGGCGCACGCCACCACGCCTGGCTAATTTTTTAAATTTTATTGTAGAGACGAGGTCTCACCAAGTTGCCTGGGCTGGTCTCGAACTCACGGGCTCAGGCAATCCACTTGCCTCGGCCTCCCAAAGTGCTGGGATTACAGGCTGAACCACTGAGCCCAGCCAAGATTTCATATTTTAAGAAATAAATTTGGCTGAGCATGGTAATTCACACTTGTAATCCCAGCACTTAGGGAGGTCAAGATGGGGGGATTGCTTGAGCCCAAGAGTTCAAGACCAGCCTGGGTAACATTGCAAAACCTCATCTTACAAAAAATAAAAAAGTGAAAAGAAAATTAGCCAAGCATGGTAGTGCATGCCTGTAGTCCCAACTATTCAGAAGGCTGAGGCTGGAGGATCACCCGAGCCTAGGAGGTTGAGGCGGCAGTGAGCTATGATCATGCCACTGCACTCCAGCCTGACTCAAAAAAAAAAAAAAAAAAAAAGAGTTGTGAGGTGCAGAATCATCGTGGTAGAAGAAGGAAGAAAGGGTTGCTGACCAGAGGCTGCAGGACAAGAGATGCTTCCTGGGAGCAGAAGACTAGGAATGGGATCGTTTAAGACCATCCGTGAATGGTCTTAAACAATTCCAGATGTTTCAGGTCAGCTCAGCTCTGCAGAAAGAGCTTCCTACGCTATGCAGTTTGTTACACATCCTGGGTGTGCTGTCGCATGACTGTACTCATTAGTTTTCCCCCAGATCAGTTTCTCAGTGGCTCAGTTTTTTTGCCCTGTCAGTCAAAAACAAATTGAGTACCTGTTAGTACCATGACTAATGTGCTAAATAAAAAAGAACAGCAGGCCGGGTGTGCTGGCTCAAGCCTGTAATTCCAGCACTTTGGGAGGCTGAGGTGAGAGAATTGCCTGAGCTCAGGGGTTCGAGACCAGCCTGGGCAACTTGGTGAGACCTTGTCTCTACAATACATCAAAAAGTTAGCCGGGCATAGTAGCCCACGCCTGTAGTTCCGGTTACTTGGAAGGCTGAGGCGGAAGAATTGCCTTCAAGGTCGATGGTGGGGTGGCCATGAGTGTGCCACCGCACTCCAGCCTGGATGACAGAGTGAAACTCTGACTCAAAAGAAAAAAAAGAATGGCAATGAAAAGCTTACTATTTTTCCGATTTCATGCAAAGAATTCGGATTGTCACTTTGAGAGCCATTTAGGTTCTTATATTTCCAATGTGAATGGAGCCCTGAAAATTAAGTGAATTTTTAGTATGGCTAACTTTAATATGGTTTTAAAACCACCCTAACTATGCTGCAACTCCAGACTAAAATAATAAGCAGATGTCATTTGAACTAACTCTATCAAGAAGACTTTTCACTAACAACACAGTTGTTTGTCTGGAGATAAGGATTGAAAATTGGTTTTGGTCTGATCACCTGTGGAGTTTCATATAATTTTGCTCTATCAGTCAAAAACAAGCCGTTGAAGAGAAGGAAGCTGTTTGTGATATTATCCTTCGCAAAGAAAACCCTTTCCTGACCCACCCACATGGCAAAGATTCAGAGTCAGAGGACAAAGTTGCACGCCGGCTACCTGACCTTGAGAAAGATGACTTTGCAGCAAGGAGGGCAAGAATGAACCAAACCAAGCCAACGGTGCCTTTAAATCAGCTCCTCTATGGGCCTTACCCAAAAAGGGAGGCAGAGAAATCAGATGGCAGCAAACAACCTGCAAAGGGAATCTCAGAAAGGAGAAGTCTAGAATATAAAAGGTGTGTGTGTGTGTGTGTGTGTGTGTGTGTGTGTGTGTGTGTGTGAAGGAAAGAGAATGTAACTCCACTAAGTGAAATCTATTGGTATTGTAGCCCCACCCACTTTCTCTCTCCAGCCCCAATAATATGTACTTAGTGATGGTGGTGGAACCCCAGATATTCAAATCTTGTCTAAGTGCATATGTCAGACAGTAGAGTGACCATGTCCCAAGTGGGCTGAATTTGCCAAATAAAGATTCAAGTTTAGTGTGTCTATGTGCTGAATCAGGGCACATCACCACATAGGGTGCTGGTGTAATCATTTTGCATCACTGGGCATCCATAGCCATGTCCCAGTGCCTATCTGGGACCAGCTAACTCTCAAGGCTGCGCCAGTCTGTTCAAAAGAGGCAGAGAAGAGTTAGAAGCACTTCTCTCTTAGTAGCTTTTTAGATGTTGAAAAAGAAAAAAAAAAGGAGACTTCCTCTTTCTTCCCTCACACCTGCAACATCACCTGTCCGGATGATAATGGACATTTCCTATCTAAAACACTTCTCAAACATTTCATAGAATGCATCTCTATTACTAGGTGTTCTATCACGGAAATTGTTTCCAAAGGAATTTCCTTCTCCCAACATTTTTCCCCTCTTCTTAATTACATATTGGAGTGAATTAGGGGAAGAAAAATTGTAGTAAGATGAGATTTGGCCAGTTACTTTTGTCCAAAGAGGGAGCTACAATTTCATTTAAGTTGTCTACTCACTTCATTTCATCCTGCAGAGTTTATCATCTTGTATTTTTCGTTATATCAACATCAGTTAGAGTTGGCATCATCATTATGAAATTGCCATCTTTTTGCCCACCACTTTAGAGGTTTTTAAGTCTGTTGAACTAAGAACAGAATGATCTCAGCGATGACAATTAAGATGGTTCTTTGAGTTCAGTGGAGTAGTTGGTATTTTGGATGTTTTAAAGAAAGTACCAGATATCAAACTCATGAGACAGTCTCAGATATGGAACAGGGATTAGAGCAGAGAAGACCGGGCACCACATTTTTACAGGACACATTATAGCTTGGTCTTCACTGTTTTTGTTGGCATGCCTTGTAACAAACCATTCTTGGAAGGCCTTGTGGGAAGGATCAGTTGTTGCAAGTGAAACAAAGACTTTTGGATAACTGACTGACATCAAGGCATGTGATGGCGATCAGCAATTTTACTTAAGAAAAGTACTAGCTTTGTGTCTCCCTTTTTTCCTTTCTCCTTCATGCAAATTTAATTCCTGATATTTCCAACTGCATTTGTCTGTTGTCACCTGGCTTGTGTTTGGGGACACAGCTCTGGGTCTCGGGCAGCCTGTGGCCTCTCTAGATAGCATCAAAGATCGCTCTTTGTTGTGCCCTCCTTGATTCCCATCCTCAAATGAAATCGAAAATTCTGTAACCTTTCTATTTGTATGGGCTTTGAAAATACCCCAAATCATCCAGGTAACAAAAGAAGGTCTCTTGGTTTTTTGGCTTGGATGATATATTTTGGAAATTTTTAATAGGCTCTGTCTGTGTATATTTTTGAGACTTTTCTGTCTCAAGAAGCATGCTTAGTTAGAAATGGACTTTTAATGTGATAGAATATTCATGCACATAGATGCCACAGCTTTGGTTTAAATTACTTTATCAGCATTCGCTACCTAATGTTCACATCTTAGGCGAACAATTGAAAATATCAGTTTTAGCATCAATAAAGATGAACAGTTATTAACACAAGAAACAAATGAGCCTTGACTCAGTCAATCTAGGTAAAAGAGGAACACTCTCTGTTCTTCAAGTTGGCATTAGCCAAACCTGATCAGTGCCATGATGCAGAGACTGAGTTTAAACATCAAACCTCTCTGCTCAGAACTGACTTAAGTGTTCTCTCTGGCAGTTGTGGACTTGGGTTTGAGATGTTTAATATGTGAACAACATTCCAGCTATCTCCTAACTAATCCTAGAATTTGGATCATGCAGTGCTCGTTACACCATTTTACTGGTGCAGTAAAAAAACATTCCAGGCAGGCTGAGGGATTCAATCAGAAAACCTGAATTCATTACAGGAGCTTGAATAGTGTGGGAATTGGGCATCATTACCACCCAGCTGAAATCTCATTACCATTCTTAATAGTCTCTCAGCCAGCCTGGCTCCTCTTCCTGAACGAGACTAGAGACTGTCATCTGGTGGAAAAAAACGCTGTCTCTGTACAGAGTTACAGGGGTTGTACAGACTAAAGGAATCACAGCCCCCGCGGGTTCCATGTGTTTGAGAAAGGGAAAGGTGCATCTGTGCTTTGTTCTCCTCGACCTCTGAATTTCCATGTTTGACCTTCTGTTTGTCTGCTCCCCTTCCTTGAACCTGATTTTTCCAATGATGTGGGGGCCTGGATGAAATGGACAGCAACCAGGGCCACACAGGAGAGGGGAAGTCAGTGGTGGCCTGTATCACGAGGGCTCGGGAGAGCGAGCCTCTGGAAGAGGGACTCAGGAAGGTGCCGGATCTTCGCAAGGATGACCTGGCCCAGCGGAGGATTCAGGGCAGACTGGCCCCTCACCGTGAGCCCCCAAGCTTCGTTTCACTCTCTGACATAACAGAGGCCGACCTGGAGACCTGGGAGAGGCTGAAAGTGTCAGGAAAGACAAGGTGTGTCACCTCTCCCCTGACCCCCCCTCCTCGCCCCCCGCTCCCGCCCCCAGCAGTAGTATTAGTTACTTTCTGAAGGAATCAAATACTTATCCTTATGTCATTAAAAAAAATTTTTTTTTGGAGTCGGGGTCTCACTCTGTCACCTAGGCTAGAGTGCAGTGGCACAATCACAGCACTCACCACAGCCTTGACATCCTGTGCTCAGGCGATCCTCCTGCCTCAGCCTCTCAAGTAGCTAGGACTACAGACACATGCCACCACACCTGGCTCATTTTTCTTTCTTTTTCCCTTCCTTCCTTCCTTCCTTCTTTCCTTCCTTCCTTTCTTTCTTTCTTTCTTTCGAGACGAAGTCTCACTATGTTTCCCAGGCTGGTCTTGAACTCCTGGGCCCAAGTGATCCTCCCACCTCAGCCTTCCAAAGTGTTGGGATTACAGGCGTGAGACACCATGCCTAGCCCATCTTTTAAAATGCTGGTGTCTGGTCAAAGTGCCCTCAAATCATAGAGCTTCTGGAGATCACCATATTCAACATGAGATGAACTTATTCATTCTAAAAGTTGCAAGCCACTTTCACTCAACTGACTTACCATGAAGGGTTACTTATTTTGATATGAGTGTTAACTGTGAGGACTTTAAACTTGATTTTTTTTTTTTTTTTTTTTTGAGTTGGAGTCTCTCTCCGTCACCCAGGCTGAAGTGCAGTGGCACACTCATGGGCACACCAGCGTTGACCTGCTGGGCTCTGGTGATCCTTTCGCCTCAGCCTTCCTAGTAGCTGGAACTACAGGTGCACACTACCATGCCCGGCTAATTTCTTGATTTATTGTAGAGATGAGTTCTCGCCAAGTTGCCCAGGCAGTTCTCAAACTCGTGGGCTCAGGCAGTCCCCTCACCTCGGCCTCCCAAAGAACTGGGATTATAGGCTTGAGTCACCTAACCAGCTTAAAATTGATTTTAAAATAATTTTAATTATCCTAATGTACCTGAGATTTTCTGATGCCATCATTTATGATGCTAGAAATGTTAGAATTGATGTTTTGAAAGCTGTAGAAACTTAAAGACAAGGTGATGATCGTTTCTGGGCAAGACAGTGATCTTTTTTGCATTTCACTGGCTAATTGAAAAGCAATTCTGGGCTGGGCTCGGTGGCTCAGCCTGTAATCCTGCCTTTGGGAGGCTGAGGTGAGTGAATTGCCTGAGCCCGTGGGTTCGAGACCCGCTTGGGCAACTTGACGAGACCTCATCTTGACAATAAATCAAAAATTAGCTGGGCGTGGTAGCGCACGCCTGTAGTTCCAGCTACTTGGGAGGTTGAGGAGGAAGGATCGCCGGAGCCCAGCAGGTCGAGGCTGCAGTGCCTGGGAGAGGCCACTGCACTCCAGTCTGGGCAACTGAGTGAGACTCCAACTCAAAAAAAACAAAAAGAAAAGCAATTCTGTTCTAGCCATATAAGTATTTTTCATGTACAGTCACCCCTTGGTATCCGGGGTGACTGATTCCAAGATTCCCTTTGGATACCAAAATTCTTGGATGCTTAATTCCTTTATAAAATGGTGTCAAATTTGCATATAACCTATATACAGCTTTAAATTATCTGTGGATTACTTATAACACTTAATACAATGTCTACATATCACTTTATTCATGTGGGTTTCATGTAGCAAATTCAGGTTTTGCTCTTTGAAATTTTGTGGAATTATTTTCCCTGAATAATTTTGATCCGAGATTGGTTGAATCCACGGATGCCAAACCCACCAAAAGGGAGGACCACCTATGTCTAGGTTTTCGTGTTGTTTTTCTGTTTTGACCTCTTGTTGGTTTGCACTTGCCTTAGAAACCCTTGGGACTATTTCTGGTTCTGACTAGGGATGAGGATGAGCAGCACATCTGTGCCCTTGAGTCTTCCCCAGACATTAAAGCCGAAGCTGCCATCCGTGATGATTTTGCCAGCCGCAAAGCCAGGGCCTATAAGAAAGCTTCCAGCCCCAGGCAGAAATTCGTGCACTTTGGGCCAGTGACAGAGATAGATCAGCAGAGGTGGAAGCGGCTCAGCATTGGCAAGGCGGGGCCTAGGGAGGATCCTGAAGAAGTCGTCAGTTATGGCAGCAAGATTCAAACTGACTCTGGGTCTCCCGGCTTGGGAGCTACTTCTGGTATAAAGGAAGACCAAGTGCTTAGTCCACAAAGTGACTGCAGGTATTTTTTATTTTTTATTTTGCCATATATGTGCAAGGGATCTGCATGGGAGTCATGGCTGCTTTTAGCGTGTTTGCTGAAGCATGTTAAATAAACCCCTACAGGTGATATGGTTTTAACACACTCTCCTGCTGCATTGCAGAGAAGTGATGTTAGCGGGTCACCCCGGGGGGAGCGTGTGTGAAGTTAAATGGCAAGCGTCCATTTCGATTCTGTCGTGGCCAGAAATCCCTGCCTGGGAAGGCCAATAGTCTCAGCAAATGACCCTCTTTCTCTTGGCTGCATTAAGCACTGTTTTATTAGTTGAAAATCCTGAATGAGCTCAATGGAATGTTTTAATGATATCACTAGAGTATCTTATAAAAATATATTGATAAAAATTGGATTTATCTATAACTTCTCTCTTTCCTATCCCACAGAGGGAGTAAAAAATAGTTATTAGTATCATGAGTTCAAATCTTGGACGTCTAAGTAGACATATAAAAAAAAGTAAAGGT
This sequence comes from Tarsius wallacei, assembly GCA_963574415.1. NCBI lineage: Eukaryota > Metazoa > Chordata > Mammalia > Primates > Tarsiidae > Tarsius > Tarsius wallacei. Next base: position 9,923 of record CAUYQG010156517.1, on the reverse strand, counting down.
CTCCTCCCTCCCCTACTTTTAAAAATTATATAATAAATCTGGAGCTGAAAAGGACTCCCCTTTGGGGGTTTCTCTAAGTAAAGAGTTTCCTTGGATGAATCACCATGCAAATGTGTGAAGGAATACCTTCTAGACCTGTCTCCAGTGCTCATCCTTCCCGGGGGCCACCCAGCTTTGAATTCCCAAACCCTCTTTCGGGCTGGGAAAGCTATAGAACATTTATGGGACTGGATTGTCCCAGGATCCTCCATTCTACCCTCGTGGTGAGAGAAAGTGAGACTTAGAACGTTCTTCTGTATTCCTTTGTCCTTAGAATCCAACGGAACCCATGACGTAGAGAAGGGTTTCTTTGGTTCCAGACTGTGAGTGAGAACAGGCTTTAGACACTAGAAGTACACAGTTGGGATTTCAGAGGTTCACTGGGATCTGAGGGGAGGTGAGGGGTGGGATAGGAAATTCTTAAAAACATGATCGAGAGCCTGAATCCTGAGGGAACCCTCAGTCCTGTGGCGACCGAGTCATTACCAGCCTTCTTTGACTTTCTTGGGCTAGCCAGAGTTCATGCTCCATTGTCTCTACTGCATTCTGTCACCCTTACTAACCTGCTTTTGGAATGAGAGCAACCAAACCTCTTCTGTCTTCATTGTCATCTCTTAATCTTTCAGCCTCAGTGACTTTCATTGTCTCCCTCCCTAACTCTTCTTCTTCTCCCCTCGCCACCAATGCCACTTGATCATCAACAGAATGGTGGATTCTGGCATAGATGGCCCTTGCAGAAGGGTCTCGCAGCTGACTCCTGTGCTGGAGTCCCAGGAAGAATGGGTATATGATTTGCGCGAGTGTCTCGGGAGGACAGAGGAAGGTGAGGGGGAGCAGCATTTCCTGCCTTTCCAGGAGGTGAAGGAGGACGGGTGGGGTCAGGGCCTCTGCTGTGACTTCTTTCCTCGTCATGAACCATCCTCTCTGGCTTTAGTGACTTCCATGCAGCTGCCACAGCATGGCAGAAAAGAAAATGAAGAGGCTCCCAGAGACTCCAAGGTGTCGCCAAAAGCAGAAAGATCAGAGGAGAGAGCCCAGCCAGTGTGAGCATCCTGCCTGCACGGCGTGGTGTGTCGCCTCTGCTGTGTATGGCTGTTGTGTTCCCCTCAACCCCCATTAAAAAATTAACAGCTCAGAGGCACAGTCTTGCACTCAGTGACAGATGGTGTGTGGAGTACAGGCACTAAAGGAATGTGCTCATTTCAGGATCAGAGCTCTGCTGCTGGTGCCTCTCTGGGTAGAGCTTTTCACCTTTGCATGTGGTTGGGTATTGGCCAAATGTCGTCTTCAGGAGTCATGAAAACCAGAAAGGGAAAGCCATTCCTGTGTGAGCACCAGCTGCATGACAGAGGCTTGCGGGATTTGCTGCTCAGCTGCTCTGTCCGTGTGCCACTGCCTCTGTAGAGGCTGGCTTCTTCTGTCTTGAGTTAAGTGAATGAGTGACACTACTGAAAATGTCATTAGCATTAAGTGACCTTTGACCGGCTGGACTGAATGTTGCCCTAGTGTGTGTCCTCTGGCCTCCGAATGGGAGGCTCCGGGGACAGAAGAGAAGTCGGAGAAGATAACAGCTCCTGCCTGGAGTCGTGGTGGATTGAAAAGCCAAAAAAAGTTGTGTGATTCACTAAAAGATGACATGATGGCCAGAAGAACTGGGATATCCCTTAGACACACCAGATCCAACCCAAACCAGTTCCTTCCCGTGCCATTTACAAAGCAACAGGATGCGGAGGGTCCACCTGTGAAAGAACAGAGGTCAGAAGGTTATCCTGTGCCTGTGTGACTTTGTTTCTCCAGTGTAAGCTTTGACACATGCTTTCAGTGTGTTATGAATGTATTCAGGGCTTTAATGCCACTGACCTGCTGTTGAAAGCAAAAACAGAATGATTAAAACTGGCCTGATCTTTTTTGCATGTAAGCAGGTGTGAAAAGAACATTTAAGTGGTGAACTTACCTGTTAAACCTTCTTTCCAACTCTGATCTTGTGGGCAGAATAAATGGGAAATTTTTTTATTTCTTCCTAGTTCACCATAGGAACCTTTGGGTAAAGGAGTTGAACTTCTTTCTGACCTATTTGATTTTAGCTAATTCCAAGTCTGAAGAAGATGAATACCATATATGAAAGTCATAATATAATTTAATTTTTCACATTTGCACACATTCATCGTCTTCTAGAGTAGGATTTCTGTCCCATGCCCTGACTTGACTTAGAGTCAGGCATGACCTGATGACGAGTAGGGAAATCGTAACCCTGGGGTCATATTTTGGTTTAAGGTCTTAGATGTTCAAGCCTCTCCTGCATTTAATAAAAGTGATGTATTTTTGTGGGGAGTGTGGTCAGCCTGATCAAAGTAGGGCAAGTGAGGAGTGCTTTGCATAATATAAGCTCCCTGTACAATAGAAAGTGATGGGGTTCTGCTTCTCAAAGGACCTTGGTGGCTATCCAGGTGCGATGGCTCAAAGTGCTATAATCCCGGCACTTTGGAAAACCGAGGCAGGAGGACTGCATGAGCCTAAGGGTTTGAAACCAGCCTGGGCAACATAGTGACACCTCATCTCTACGAAAAATAAAAAAAAGTAGCTGGGCATGATGGTGCACCCTTGTGGTCCCAACTACTGGGAAGGCTGAGGCAGAAGGATTGCTTAAGCCCAGGAGGTTGAGGCTGTGGGAAGCCATGATCTTGCCTCTGCATCCAGCCTGGGTGGCAGAGTGAGACCTCAATTCAAAAAATAAAACACAAAAAGGATCTTGATGGCAGTGGGACAGAGGGCAGAATGGAGAGTAAGGAGAATGGTAAGTAATCCCACATTTTACAGTCAAGAGCCTGGCCATCTGCATCACCTGGATTTAATCTATGTTTTACATTCCTCTGAATAATAACCCGTAGTAGGGCAGGGCCTTGTTAGCATACGGTGTTCGGGGAGCAGGGGTGATAGTCAAGCTTCACTCTGCAACCACAGAGTGCTTTGTGGCCTTTGCTAAGAGCCTCTACTCCCCCTCGCTCACCTTGTCCTGGGACTTCACAGGACAGTTGACTCCGTGTTAGCTGCATTTCACAAATAAGAAGCCTGACATAGAGAACAGTGAAGTGAGTGGATCCCGCATGATTCCTGGGCTGGTTAGGCTGGGTGATGATGGGGAACAGAGTGGGTAACCTGGGTCTCCACTCTCAGTCGCTGTCCAGTGGCCCACCGATCCACGGCCAACCACCCTGCCAGGAAGGAAAGGAGGCGGGCCTGTAAACTGCCTACTGGATACATCCTAGGTGCCTTCCTGCTCCCTATGTCCCACACAACCTTGGAAGAGTAAGGTTCACCTGCATTTTGCAGTTAGGAAGTGGAAGCCCAAGAGCTGGTAATTACAGAGTCAAATTCCTAAAGGAGACAGTGAAGGCCTGCCTGATCCCCCGTCACTTCCATCTGTCGCTCTATCTGTGACTCAGAAAGAGTCCTCTTTATTTTCAAATGGGGGTAAATGGTTACTCTAAGCACTCCAGAGGTATAGGCAGATTAACTGTGTGATGTTATTGTGTGACTGAGCCAGCACACACCTTGGGAATTCATGTTTCCTGTTAACAAATGTTTTCTGAGTAATTACTATGTGTAAAACACTGTGCCAGGGGCTAGGGAATGATCTTGGATGAGTAGTAAAACCATTTGCCTTCTCGCTACAGATTAAGCAAGTGCTAGTTCACAGTGTAGAAATATATAACCAGTAAATAGTAGACTCTGAAATGCTCTATTAGTGCTGAAGTTTACATAAATGGGCAATCAGTGGTGCCTAGAATATCCCCTTTATCTTTTTACATACCCCTACCTGTGCTCAAAATGAAACTTCATTAATTGACTTTCTTTTTTGGTGGAATGCTTATACCAACTGTGACTTGTGGGGCCACTTTTGAACCCTGTAGCCTATTGACTCACCTATTTGGCATTAAAAAGATCTATTAGTGATTTTTTGTAGTAAATTACCTTTACTTTTTGGTCTCCTGTAGGATGACTGGGAAAGTCACTGGAAGGCTCAGCTCTCATGATCTTCCAGCAAAGGCAATTCTGCTCAAATTGGTGCCCTTTTAAAGCTCATAAATTAATCTGAGAGGAAATTCCTTAAGTCTACAAGTGCATAGGAAAAGGGTAAATGAAGGTTATCACCAGAGACTGTGCTATTCTTTTTTTTTTTTTTTTTCAATTTCCAGAGCATCCAATAAGTATTCAATAAAACTTATGGAGGACCTTGTCTAGTCCCTGTTCAGGGAACCCAAACAGAAAAATCCCTGCCCCTGTGGAACTTAAATTTTACTGTAAATCTACATTTGTTGACAGAGATGTGTATAAAATGCTGTCTGTTACTTTGTGTAGAAACAATTTAAATTCAAGTATGTCCAATATACAACAACATAGTTGAACCTCACAAACAAAATATTGAGCTAAAGAAGCCAAACTTGAGAACATACTCTATGAGCCTGTTTATTTTGTGCAAAACATCCAACACTAACCTGTAGGCATGTTCAGTTTGTGAACATTCAGTATGATCACTTTCTGTATGCATATTGCACTTCAATAAAATGTTAATGGAATATTCAAATAGAGACACAAAAACGGCAACTATTAATAGATTCTCAATTAACCGTCCTTTAAAAATAACTTATCTGCTCTCTTCCATAGATAGTTTGGAAAATATTGTATTAGAGTAAATCTATTCCAGTAGGCCTACTTATTGACTGGGAAGTACTTATCTAGGCTTCAGAATTAATATTGCTCTCATGCTCTCTCTTGATATGAAAGAATCTACTTGTCATCTGCTTCAATGCAGTGGTGTTTTGGGAAAGTTGAGACTATTAGGCAAAACCTAAGCACTTTCTGGAACTATCCCCTGGAGAAACAGAAAATATGCCTTACTGCCTGAAGAAAAACATTCACAAACCCTTTCCTTGACTTGCTTTTGGACATTTCAACAGAGCTTTTGGGTTGTGCCCTGATATGGTTGCCTTCACTGTGAAGTAAATAATGATCAATGACAGAAGGCTATTCTGGACTGATAAAGGCCTAAAAGAGACGGGTGTATACATGTGTACACCCCTGCATTCTGGGGTATATTCTTTAACATTGCAGGAAGAGATCTTTAGAAATCACTCTTTTTCCAATAAACCGTTATGAAACTGAGCATGAGACCAGGTGATTTTTGCTGACAACCCCAAACTGTAATTTATTGGAAACTGGAAGCAGAACAGATTTTCTTTACTGAAATAATTATCTGTCCACCATCCGAATGCAGCCAGGAGCAGTGAGCAACCTCTCAAGGTATAGGTAAGAACTGTCCCTTAACATTCCCCTGAAAAGACAGTCATTTGTGGGTGCTGTCTTTTTACAAATGTGCTTAAAATATGCCCTTGTCATGTTCTATTTTCTTTAAAAAAAAAATCATTTTCTTTGCTTTGTCAGACACATTAAGACTTAAAGTGACTATCAAAGAGGAAACGGCTTTATAGATCTAAATAATCAGAAGATCATAAAAGATGGTGTGTGGGGGGGAATGCTGGTTTTTCAAACTTGGACTATCATCCAAGTCTGGTTTTGATTAAGCCTACCAGTTTTCTAGGAATTGTGGTTTTTGTCAAATGCACGTGAAGTCAAATGCATCGGTTAGACTTGGTTTGCTTTCAGAAAACTGCAGAAACACTTTTTGATGTCATTCGTGCCATTGCATTAGCACCTCAGGGACAGGGTCAGTTAGGGTCTTCTTATAGGTTGGGCACCCATGACAGCCCATTACTGCCAAATACAGCTGAACTGTTTGTGAATGACTGCAATACACATTTGTTTCCTAAGCTGCCTTCTCTAAACCCTGTGCATTGCACCTAGGCCTTTCTGTGTTTATATTGAACAATTCCTTTCTTTGTGGGTAGCATGGGGATTGTTTTTATTTCTCCTCTGAGTTTCAATACACATTTTACACTCTTTAGAAATATCAAGACTTTTCTTTGATTTTTCCAGCAGCTAATGAATATTGCTAATTGTCTAACAACCCTTCTCTTTCAGTCTGATCAGCAGAAAAGGTTTGGCACCCACGTATTTCACCTGCAGTTTTTTATTTCCAGTTTGGTGACAGCCTTAACTTTCTGTCTTTCTCGTCCTCTAATTGTGTATTTGGTCTTATAGATACGGTCCGAGAACTCCTGTGTCTGATGACGCAGAGTAAGTTGTCTTGTATCCATAGGATTACATTAATTACTAGCCTAAACTGCATGCTCTCAGCATTACTTACCACTAATTGAAATGCAACCGGTGCAACAGTGAACTGAATAGTTAACTGACTTGTGCAGCAAAGCACTTGAAGTTGGAATGCAGAGCATATGTTCTGTGCAGGAGAGATGAATGAAAAAGCTACTTAAGCATGAGTCTAACGTGCAGCTGCTGCTTGAAACTTAACATTTGCTTTTCATAGACTGGGCATGTTCAAGTTGTTGCTCTTGCTATGGTTTGAACGTGGGTACTCTCCTTCTGCACCATGGAATTGTTACGAGAGTATTCTGAGTTTTGCATTTCATTCTTGATATGTTGGGGCTTGGAGTGAACAGGGAAGTAGTCATTCCTGCAGGCACATATTTTGTAAAACTAAGAAAATAAATCCTAAACCACTAATTATAGATTCAGAAGCCCAAGTTCCTCTCAGGCTGGAGTCATATAAACTGTGGGAATCTCGAGACCAAAACATTGGGGTTTTGCTCAAGTTCTGTGGTATAACAGGGGGTCAAGGGTGTAAGACATGACTTGGGCTTTCCATCTTGGCTACTTGGTTTTTGCTTCTCCCAGAAATTCATTCCTCATCATGCACTTTACATCTGTATTTGGGGAGAATCCATACCCTCCCATTGGTGACCACATTAACTCCGCTTCAAAAACAGGTTTCCGCCAGGCACAGTGGCTCATGCCTGTAATCCCAGCACTTTGGGAGGCGGAGGCGAGGGGAATGCCTGAGTTCAGGAGTTTGAGAGCAGCCTGGACAACATGGCAAGACCTCATCTCTACAATAAATCAAAAAATTAGCCAGTTGTGTTGGCACATGCCTGTAGTTCCAGCTACTTGGAAAGCTGAGGTAGAAGGATCACCTGAGTCCAGCAGGTTGAGGCTGCAGTGGCTGTGACTGAGTGACTGTGACAGAGTGGGACTCTATAAAAAACAAACAAACAAAAAATAGGTTTTCCATCTGCAGATCCTTCTGAAACTGATATACAAGGTGAAAGTTTTCTTTGCAGAAATCTGGGCCCTTCGAAGAGTCCTTCTTTCCTGAGCCACAGTTTCAAGTCACAGAGCAAGGAATTTAAATAAGGGTATAGAACACATGCCCACTGATGACAATGAGATGAGGCAAAAAAAAATTCAGTGTTTTCAACTTGTGCTTTTCCAATGCTTGTGTTCAAGATGTCTACTTAGTGTGGACGCTAAGCCCTATGCAGTCAGACTTCAGGGCCAAGTTTTCCATATGCGATCTATGACTAGTTAGTGGGCCGACATACAGAACACTCATGTCTCAAAACCAATTTCAGCCTGAGCTTGACTGACTGTACAGAGTTCAGTAGTCTGTAAAATTGAACCCTGGTTATTACTTTTAAAACCCGCAATGGCAATATTTAACTTTCACTGAAAGGAGGATTTTATAAGATTGATACGCAAAACATTACTTTGATTTGGAGAGCAAAAACATTTTGCTAGAATGGATTTATTCTTCCTCAATGCAAAGCCGCCGTGCAATTTGCCTGAAATAGATCTCTGGGAAACCCTAAAAGGTGAAAGAAAGCTAAATGAAAGGAGAGCGTTTGAATTTTTCCTGCGCCTGAACACAAAAACTCACCCACAGGAAAAGTTAATGATTTTTTAAAAAGGAACAGGAATAGGGACTCCCATCTCTCCTCTAAGTTTACAAAAAGCAGCCCCATGGACCAAGAAGAGTAAAAGGAGCTTCTTTTCCAGAGCTTTTATCTGGGAATATCCAAGGTGCCGAATTTCCTGCCTGGAACAGACACAGGAAACATGAAACCATGTTATTAACATGAAAAGTTGATATCGGAAGTTCATTTTTTATTAGAAATTTATACTATTTTTAGTTTATTCCCTTAATATCTCCCTTTTCCCCAAAATTTTGAAGGCAATTATTGGCACAAGCTGCATTTGCTAATAATTGACACATTCTTAAACTAGAGTTCAATCAAAAAAGTGTGCCCTTTAAGGAGGATGTAGGTCAGGGCAGACCTACCGCACAGGCACATGGAGATGTTTCCACCTCCCAGCTGGTCAGGAATGTTTCCGTAGATTTAATTTCACCTTCTTGCCCCTTTCCCTCATCTGCACACTCTCTGTCTCCCGGCACACTCCCCGCCCAAGGAGTCTGTACCTTGTGAGAGACACAGGCCATTTTATTCTGAATCCCCTCGCCTTTGCCTTGGCCCAGAAACAATTGTCAGATTCCCCTTGGGGAAATTTGATCCCAGCACTCAAAAATGTCAGCCAAGGGAGACTCCTGGGTTCTGCAGCCAGGACCTTCGTCCCAACAGCCCAAGGGCACAGGCAGAAGGGGTTGGTCCAAGTCACATGAATATTCTGGAAGCCAGGCTTTGCCAGGATCCCCTTCCCACCCCCATCCCCAGGCACACACTTCTTCATTTAGAAGGCCAAGTCGGACCTCTGAACTAGGGGACATTTTCTAATGGTGACTCGGCCACTTTTCTATTTAGTATGATCAGTTCTCAACTTTCTCAGTTCCTTTGGTTTTTTTGAAATGGCCTAAAGCTATCACCCGCAATTTCTTTTGGCCAGTTTGCTGATATTCGTTTTCTTTCTTTCTTTCTTTCTTTCTTTCTTTCTTTCTTTCTTTCTTTCTTTCTTTCTTTCTTCTTTCTTTCTTCTCTCTCTCCTTTTCTTTCGACAGGATATCACTCTGTCACTCAGGCTGCTGTGCAGTGGCCCATCCCAGCTCACCACAGCATCAACTTGCTGGCCTCAGATTATCCTCACTCCTTAGCTTCCTAAGTAGCTGGGATTTCAGGCATGTGTCACCATGCCTGGCTAAATTTTTTGTGTTTTTTTAGAGACGAGGTTTCTCTATGTTGCCCAGGCTGATCTCGAAATCCTGGGCTTTAGCAATTCTCCCACCTCAGCCTCCCAAAGTGCTAGGATTACAGGCAAAGTCACCGCACCCGGCCCCAGTTTGCTGATGTCCCTCTTAAAAATAAAAATTTTTTTAAAAGTACAGGTTGAATATCCCTTAGACTAAATGCTTGGGATAAGTGTTTTGGATTTTGATCTTTTTCAGATTTGGGAATATCTGCATGCATATCATGAGATCTCGTGGGGTTGAGACCCAAGTCTAAACACAAAGCTCATTTTAAATAATTGTGTGTATGAAACAGAGTTCTGAGTGCGTTTTGAGAGTGTGCACCTGAGGTCAGGTATGGGATTCTCCATTATGGCATCATGACACTCAGGAAGTTTTGGATTTGGAGCATTTCGGACTTCAGACTCTCAGACTTAAGGGTGCTCAACCTGTACTTCCTGATATATGAAAGGGCAAGCAAGAATTTATCTTTTTATTTTGTAGCTTTGGGTACCTTTGGGCTGAGTAGTTAGAGCTTTCCGGTGGGAGCAAAGCTAAGGGCCTAGACCCAAAGAAGCAACTTCTTTTTTTTTTTTTTTTTTTAATAATCAGTGTTTTTTATTATGATATTGTGGGGTACAGTACAGTTAAGGATTAGGTATACAAATATGCTTTGTTCAGGCACCCTTGAGAAGTGACTTCTGAAGGCCTGCGCCCATTTTTCTCCATGCCCATCAAGTGAGATGACTAAATCCCAAATCCTGGAGAAGTCTGCCATTTTCTTCCTGGGATC
>CAUYQG010156511.1:0-11108 GCA_963574415.1 Tarsius wallacei | reverse complement strand
AAAGTCTCAATTTCTCAACCAACTCATCTTTGACAAAGGAAGATCCACTTCTAAACTCATTTGTATGGCTGTTGACAGGAGGTTTCACTTCCTCACCACACAGGGCTCTCCATAGCGCCACGCACAGCAACATAGCTGGCTTTTCCCAGAGTGAGTGATCCATGAGAGTAGGAGAGAGTGACCAAAATAGATGGTGCAGTGTCTTTTGCAACCAAATCTTGAAAGAGATACGATGATTTATACCATATTCTGTGGGTCACATGTTGTTACTAATTTCCTAATTTTTAATAGGATAGGTTTTTTAAAAAAATTACTGAGTTGTAAAAATTCTTTATGTGTTCTAGATACAAGACCCTTATTAGATATATGATTTGCAAATTGAAGTATAAAAATCTGTAATTTTGATTAAAGTCCAATTTATCTCTTTTTTTTTGGTCATTGTTATTGTTTTTGATGTCATATCTAAAAATTATTTGCTAAAACCAATGTCATGAAGATTTACCCCTATTTTTCTTAACAGTTTTATATTTTTAGCTTTTATATTAGAGACTGTTGGTATTATAATCAGGCTGCATCTATTCAAATGTAAATATTGGTAGATCTAGATAACCCATCAATGCAGGCTTTCTTCATTTAAATCACTGCAGAAATTTACTGGTGTCATATCTAAGAATTATTTGCCAAATCCAGTATCATAAAGACTTAACTATTTTCTTCTAAAACCTTTTTAGTTTTAACTTTTACATGTAGGTCTTTGATCTATTTGCTCAGAGCTTTCAGTGGATAACAAGTAGAAAAGATGTTTAATTTTGTCATAAGTTAACACACTAAATCATTTAAATAATTGCATTAAGTAATAGTCAGCTGAATTTAATATGCTGTAGTGGGAGACAAAACTAGTTCCTGACCACAAATGTTCCAAGAAAAATTAGATTCCATTGATAATTAAGATGAACAAATTGGTATGATGTCACTAAATAATATTTTTGAAATTTAAGAAAAAAATTCCCCAAGGGATTTGTCAGAAATGGGATTGATTTCTAATTTGGGGCATTAACCTGGAAATATATAATAATCATATACCTATCTGCTAGGATATTATCATCAGCATTATAAATTGTGTTTGCTAGTAATAAAGACAGTATCAACATAAATTTAAAAACCTTATACTTTTCATTATTTTCATCAAAGTATCTGGTTCCCATTATGTGTCCAATGACTCTGACCAGTACTGTTCCACTCACTTACTCTATTCCAGCCACATTGGCTACTTGTCTATTCCAGGAGCCCTCCCGCCTTTTCATGGGATGTCCTATCTCTCAGGAATCCTTTTCCCTTACAGATTCACATGGTGGATTTCCTCACTTCCTTTAAGCCTTTGCTGAAATATTACCTTCTCAGACAGATGTATATGTATTTAAAATCATACTTGAAATTTCAAACTGCCTCCATATTGCTTTCCACTGCTGCTAGCAGTCTTTCATGGTAAAAGTACAATGTATCCTAGTATGATTCTACCAGTAAGTAATGTTCAAATTCAACTTTCTGAAAAGTTATAAGGTCATGAGAAACTCAGGTAATAACTATCTGGTGCTCCAAATTCTATGTGACACCTTTAAGTGAAGTTTAAATAAGAAATATAGTTTTCTGTGTATCTGACTGTAGGTGTGTATGTATGCATGAATAGAAATAGTAATACATGATATATTTAAAATAATGTGTATCTTAAATTAGTTGTTAAATATGCATAAATATTGGTTCCAGTCTCATTATACATTTCATCTGCTTTCTAGACTTTAAAGAATGTATTTTCTAACCCATAAATAAATTTAGCTCCTGCTGACTTTTAAGAAAAAAAAGTTGAAACAAAATCTTATCGCCAAAACAGCAGGAGGTTTTTCTCCTCTCGTGTAATGGTATTTTGATTATCATCTTGTGCATGCAGATGATACAGAGGACTGTGACAAATAGGCATGTTCAGATTGGGAGCTGTGTGCAAGGGACACCTTCGTGATCCAATAGCACTGCAAGCTGCTTCTGTGAGAAAGAGCCTTAATAAGTAGGTGGACTTAAACAATGCTATTTAATTTAGAATTTGCTTATAGAGTTCTTGAATTTTTATTTACAATCCAATTTCACAAATAGGAAGAATGTGAGTGTGTGTGTGTGTGTGTGTGTGTGTGTGTGTGTGTGTGTTTGTGTAAGCCAGTGTGTATTGTTTCACTGCAATTCTTATTCTGATAATTTTAGGATGTCATGGTTACTTTGAACCTAGGGTGTGTTAGTATTCTGAAAGTAAGAATAGTTTGCGTGGGTTTTATGTGGGGGAAGAGATATGTCATGTGTTCCATGAAGGATGTCTAGCAGATTAATATATGAACCATAGAATATTTTTTTTTGTCTTTTAAAGAGGCCTTAAGGTCTCCTTAAACATTCTTTTGTATAAATAAATATTTCTTTGTACAAAAACCATTTCAAAACTGCACTTGCTTTGACTATCTTTTTTGGGTTATTTAGTGCTAATTATTTTTGGTGGCTCATTATCCCACATTACTGTAACCCAGACAGTTTCCAGAGATACTACTGTGATAGAACTCAGCAGGGGTAGCACAAAGCTATCTCTTACTCTCGCTTTAGTATTTTGTCTGTGTGAATCCTTATTTGCCCAAATATCAGCAATATTGGCATTAAATTCTATTCTTCATGGAGCTTCAGCCCTTGGAAATGGACTGCCTGCTCCTACTTTGAAAGACTTTTCCTCTGTCCTCTTAGCCTGTTGTTGAACAGTCCTTTACTTAAGGACCCGACATGTGGTAAAAAATGATTTTCTTTTCTTTCTTTTGGACTTCTGGACATGTTCAAATTGATTTAGGAAACAAAAAGAACTTTACCTCTGGTTCTTTATTATTCCTGTGTGGTGTTGTTATTTTGCATTTGGTAATCATATTCTTGTTGCAAACATCTTGTTTTTAAAATATGGCATGTTTTATGAATTAGATATGTACAGGAGAGTGTTATGAGTTATTTTTGCATTGATATGGTACTTCTATTCTCAGTGATAAGTTAAAAGACTATTACAGTTTTTTTATTAAAAATTTAAAGCATGCTTACATTTGCCCTTTATTTAATTTGTATAAATTTAAGGGGTACAATGCAGTTTTGTTACACAGACATATTATATAGTGGTAAGGCCTGGGCTTTTAAGTGTAACCATCACCCAAATAGTGTACATTGTACTCATTGGGTAACTTCTCACCCTTCATCTTTCTTCCACTTTTCCACTCTTCTATGTCTCCAATAACTACTATTCTAAACTCTATGACTATGTCTACACATTACTAAGCTTCCACTTGTAAGTGAGATCATGTGGCATTTGATTTTCTGAGTTGTGTTACTCAAGGTAAAGTTCTCCTGTTCCAATCCTGCAAATAACATGATTACATTCTTTTTTATGTATATGATAGAGAGATAGATAGATAGCTACAGAGAGATAGATAGGTGGTTAGACACACACACACACACACACACACACCACACTCACACACACACACACACACACACATAGAGAGAGAGAGAGAGAGATGTTCCAGGGGTGGCAAAAATGTATATATATTTTAAGAGATGTTATCTATGTATTTCTTTTTGAAGTTGAATTGAATTACAGTAGCAATGTGTAGTATGGCGTTCACTTAAAAGATGGCATTAATCAAATGAATGCTAGTGTCACCATGTGACAGGCAGGACAGTAAAAGAAAATGGTGGAAGCATGGTTGTTGCTTGAGAAGCACAAGACCATTTTGAAGTGGTATTTGAAATTTGAGAACATTGTGGAAGTGCAATGACTATGGAGGCAGGAGTATGCAACAGAACCTCCAACATGCCTAACAACTGCATGCATTCATGAAAAGTTTGAGACTCCTGGTACTATGTGTGTGATGTGCACAAGGGAAGATCTAACAATGCCTCATACAGCAATAAGTCCTACTCCTTCTGCTATGGTGTTGGAACAGTTTACTTGGTTGCCACAGAAGTCTACCAAGCAATGTGCATGTGACACAGGAGTTAGCAGAACAAACACACGCTACATTCTTAAAATAGCAAAATGGAAAGTTCTCATTCCAATATTATTACATGCACTGAATGAAGATGACCCTGATGGAAAGGTACAGTATTGTGAGTGGTTCCAAAACATGGTACAAGAGGATGAGGAATTTGTGGGGAACATGATTTTGTCTGATGAAGCACAGTTTAAATTGAACAGAACAGTGAGGTTCAGTTTCCCCCAAGTTCTCTTGACTTAATAATCCTTGACTTCCAACTCTGGGGGACCTTAAAGAAAGTGGTGTACTGTAGAAAACCAGCTACACTGGCGGTGTTTTTGGGAGGAAAATGAAACGACATGAGTGGCGATACAAGTCAACATTGCTCAAACAGTGGTTCACTGGAATCAGAAATGTCTGGACACTGATAGTAACTACTTTGAGCACCTCTTGTAATTGCAGAAGTCAAACATGACCTGTATTCATTTTTTTGTTATTGGTATAGATTATTACAGTTTTAACACAGATTTTTCCTTTCTTAAAATATGTATACTTTTTTTGGCACCCTTTGTATATACATATGACATTTTCTGCATCTAGTCACCTGTTGGTGGACACTTAGGTTGACTCTATAATCTTTGATCTTGTAATAGTGTTGCACTAAACATAAGAGTTCAGGTATCTTTTTGATATAATGATTTCTTTTGGGTAGATACCCAATAGTAGGATTGGTGGATTGAATGGTAGTTCTATTTTTAAGCAAACAATGACAAGAAAAGCCTTTAACTATCTCTTCCCCTCAAAACAAACAAACAAAAAAAGTAATCTTTAAACCTGGGTGCAGTTGTAAACACTAGTACAGGGTGTCTACTTGCTGGCCCAAAGAAGTAAGAATCCTCCTGGAAGCAATCATCTTCAGAGGCGATGGTTAAGTGGATAGAAACATGCAGAACAGCACTGAAGTGGAAGTGGCAGACTTAGGTTTCAGTCGTCAGTGCTTCTGAGTAGTTATGTAACTATATTTAGGTCACTTAAATATTCTGTGATTCTTCTTCCATGAAACAGGGATAATAACACTTCACTTAGTGACATATATGAAAGTATATTATAAAATGAAAATCCTCAAACATCCAAAAAGTTTTATTTTTTAACATTAGGTTAAGAAGAAAAACAGCACTGGCACCTACTAATCTGTATGTGGCCAATATCTCTTGTCTTGGGTATTTTAGATATATCAAGTAATGTGTTTTTATAGTGATTTCAAGTGACTGTATTTAGATTAAAGCAAAGTAACAAAGAGTCTTCTTTCTGGGAAAGACTACATGGTCTTTAGAAAATAAAATGTTGACTGCATCTTGGTCCAGGTAGGGAAATGCATAGTAGGTAAAATCCAAAATAATAGTAGGTAAAACAAATGATCTGGTCTCCCTATAGTTTAACATATCACAAACACTTGAGTGCCTATATCTTAATTACATCAATAATTGAAGAGTGTTTACCATTTTAGATATTATTAAGTAATTTGCTATTCTTCTCAAAGTGAATATTTTTAATAAAGCAGATAAATTATTATTTTATATCAAATTTACTAATGTAAAAATCATTTCTTTAACTATGAAGAATGATAAAAATTAAGAATATCATCTCAATATTTTAGTTCTCATTCATTTTATTTTAATAGCTTTTGAGGTAAAAGTGGTTTTTGTTTATGGATGAATTATATAGTGGTGAAGTCAGCCATTTTATAAATTGCAATAAACATGTCAGTTAAGTTTATTCATATTATTTCATCTTACTATCCTGGACTTTACAGTATCAATGACTATTTTGAACCAAAAATTTGATTTATTTACAAAATAAATTCATTGTATTAATTATATCATCGTTTACTCAAATAGTTTTAATGATAATGAATATAGATAAGTTGTCTTTTAAAACTTTATTTTCTACCACTATTACTAAAGTTTTTCTAAGATTTACATTCTTTTTCACTTATTCTGTCAAATATAACATACTTGCTGTTGGTTATAATTTGCCTTCACCATGAACTTTACTTTTTTTTTTTCTTTATTTCAATAGCTTTAGGAGGTGTAAATGGGGATACATGGTTGCATTGTAAGTGGTGAAGAAGTCTAGGCTTTAAATGAACCCACCACCTCCAACTGTGTACACTGTACCTGGTAGGTGATTTTTTGACCGTCCACGCTGCCACCCTCCCGCTTCAGAGTTTCTGATGTTTACTACATCATTTGCTATGCCTTTGTAGATCTTTAGTTTAGCTTCCACTTATAAGTAAGAACATGTGATGCTTGGCTTTCTGTTCCTGAGTTACTTCACTTAGGATGATGCTCTCCAATCACATCCAAGTTGCTGCAAAAGGCATTATTTCATTTTTTTTGGTAGCTGAATGGTGTTTCATAGTGTATATATACCACATTTTCATCATCCACTGATCGGTTGATGGGCATTTAGGTTGATCACACATCTTTGCAGTTGTAAATTATGCTGAGATGAACATGCGAATGCAAATATCTTTTTAACAAAATGACCTCTGTTCCTTTGGAATTGCTGGATCAAATGGCAAAGCTACTTTTAGTTTTTGAGAAATTGCCATACCAATTTTCATAGAGGTTGTACTACTATTCACTTCTATCGATAATGTATAAGTGTTCCCTTTTCTCTATATCCATGCCAGCATCTATTGTTTTCTGATTTTTTAATAATGGCCATTCTGACTGGTGTGAGGTGGTATCACACTGTGGTTTTAATTTGCATTTCTCTGATGATGAGTGACATTGAGTATCATTTCATATGTTTTGGGGTCATTTGTATATCTTCTTTTGAGAGATATCTCTTCATGTCATTTGCCCACTTTTTGATGGGGTTATTTGATTATTATTTTCTTATTTCTTTGAGTTTTTTGCAGATTTGGGGTATTAGTCCTCTGTCAGATGTATACTTTGTAAATATCTTCTCCCATTCTGTAGCTTGCCTAGTTGCTCTGTTATTTATTTATTTATTTTTGCTGTACAGAAGCCTATTCATTTAATTTAGTCCCACTTATTTATTTTTATTTTTGTTTCATTTGCTTTTAGGATTTTAGCCATTAATTAGTTGCCTAGGTCAACATCCAGAATAGTTTTTCCTAGGTTTTCTTCAAGAATTTCTATGGCTTCAGGTCTGAAAATTAAGTTTTTAATGCAACTTGAGTTAATGTGTCTGCGGAGAGATAGGGATCAAGTTTCATTTTTCTGCATGCAGCATCCAATTTTCCCAGCACCATTTGTTGAACAGGGTGTCTTTTCCCCAGTGTACATTTTCGTCTGCTTTGTCAAGGATTGGTTGGTTATAGGTATTTGGGTTTATTTCTGGATTTTCTGTTCCATTGGTCTATGTGTCTGCTCTTGTTCCAGTACCATGCTGTTTTGGTTATTACAGCCTTGTAGTAGAATTTGAAGTCAGGTAATGAGCCTCGAGCTTTGTTCTTTTTGCTTAGGATTCCTTTGACTGCTCTGGCTCTTTTGGTTCCATATGAATTTTAGGATTACTTTTCCTAAATCTGTGAAAAATGACATTGGTAGTCTCATAGGGATTTCATTGAATCTGTAGATTACTTTGGGTAATATGGTCATTTTAACAATGTTGATTTTTCCAATCCATGAGCATGAAATGTTTCTCCATTTGTTTGTGTCCTCTACAATTTCCTTCATCAGAGTTTTGTGATTCTCCTCGTAGAGATCTTTTACCTCCTTGGTTAAATATTCTCCTAGGTATTTTAGCCTTTTGGTTACTATTGTAAAAGGAATTGAGTTATTGACTTGATTCTCAACTTGGTTGCTATTGGTGTATAGCAGTGCTACTGATTTTTATGTATGGATTTTGTATCCTGAAACTTAACTGAATAGATTTATGAAGTCCAGGAGTCTTTTGGGGGAGTCTTTAGAATTCTCTAGGTATAAGATCATATCATCAGAATACAGAGATAGTTTGATTTCTTCTTTTCCAATTTGGATACCCTTTATTTCTTTTTCTTGCCTGATAGCTCTTATTAGGACTTCCGGTACTATGTGGACACCCTTGCCTTTTTCTAGTTTTGAGGGAAAATATGTTAAATTTTTCTCTACTTAGGATGACACTGTCTGTGGGTTTGTAGTACATACCTTTTATTATTTTGACGAATATTCCCTCTATGCCTATTTTGCTGAGTGTGTTTAATCTTTCTGGGTTTTATCACATGTTTTTTCTATGTCTATTAAAATAACCATGTAATTTTTCTTTTAATTCTGTTTATGTAGAAAACTACATTTATTGACTTGCATATGAACCACTCTTGCACCCCTGGGATAAAACACACTTGGTCATGGGGTATTATTATTTTTTTATGTGCTGTTGAATTCTGTTTGCTAATATTTTCTTTGGGATTTTCACATCTATCATCATAAGGGATATTGGTTTGTAGTTTTTTTGTTGCGTCTTTTCCTGGTTTTGGTATCAGAGTGATACTGGCTTCATAGAATGGGTTAGGGAGGATTCTCTCCTTGTCAATCTTATGGAATAGCTTCAGTAAAATTGGTACAAGTTATTCTTTGAAGGTAGAATTTAGCTGCAAGTTCATCAGGCCTTGGACCTTGTTTTTGTTCGGATGCTTCTAATTACTATTTCAATCTCACTATTCATTATTGAACTGTTCAGGGTTTGTATTTTTTCCTGATTCAAGGTTGGGGAGTTGTATGTTTCTAAGAACTTATTCATACTCTCTAGATTGTCAGGTTTGTTTGCATAGAGGTGTTCATAATAGTCTCAGATGATCTTTTAAATTTCTACCATATCAGTTGTAATGTTTTGATTTTCCTTTCTGATTGAGCTAACTTGAATAATCTCTCTTCTTAATAAATTTATTAAATTTATTTATTAAATAATTAATAAATCTGGATAGTGGTCTATCAATTTTGTTTATATTTAGAAAAAAACAACTTTTTGTTTCATTGATCTTGCGTCTTTTTAAAAAATTTCAATTACATTTAGTTCTTTTTATTTCTTTCCTTCTAGCTTTGGGTTTGGTTTGTTCATGTTTTCTAATTCCTTGAGGTATGATGTTAGCTTGTCTATATGCAATCTTTTGGTTTTATTAATGTAAAACTTAAGCACTATAAATTTTCCTGTGAGCATAGCTTTGGTAGTGTCCCAGAAGTTTTGATAACTTGTTTCAGTGTTGTCATTCATTTTGAGGAATTTTTAAATGTCCATCTTGTTTCATTGTTGATCCAAGGATCATACAGGAGCAGAGTGTTTAACTTACATCTCTTTGTTTGGTTTTGCAAATTCTTCTTGGAGTTATTTTCCAAGTTATTTTCCACTGTGGTCTAAGAAGGAGCTTTATATGATTTTAATTTTTAAAAAAATTTATTGAGACTTGATTTATGGCCTATCATATGGTCTATCTTGAAAAATGTTCTATATGCTGATGAGAAAAATGTATTCTATACTTTTGGGATTAAATGTTCTATAGATGTCTGTTAGTTCCATTTGTGCTAGGGTCTAATTTAACTCCAATGATTCTTTGTTGACTTTCTGCCTTGATGATCTGTTTACTGCTGTCAGTGGAGTGTTGAAGTCTTCCAACATTACTGTTTTGCTGTCTACCTTTTTTTTCCAGGTCTAATAAAATTTGTTGTATAAAGCTGGGGGCTCTGGTGTTAGGTAAATATATATTTAAAATGGCTTTGTCTTCTCATTGGATTAATTCCCTTATCATCATATAATATCTTTTTTTTTACTGTTTTTAATTCAAAATTGGTTTTATCTCATATGCAAGTGGCTACTTCTGCTCATTTTTGGTTTCAATTTGTGTAAAATATTCTTTCCCCTTTTTACTTTGAGTTCATAGGAGTCTCTGTATGTTAAGTGGCTCTTTTAAAGGCAGCAGATATTTGTGTTGTGTGCTTTTTAAAATCCATTCTGCCAGTCGATATCTTTGTAGTGGAGCACTGAGAACATTTACATTCAGCGTTAATGATGAAATGTAAGGTACTATTCCATTCATCATACTGGTTGTTATCTGATTGCTTTATTTATTTACTTATCCATTCATTATCTATTGCTTTGTTGTTCCATAAGGCAGACATGATTTCCAGTGTTTTTCTACTGATGTATATCTATCTTTTCTTTCAGTAATTAGAACACCTTCGAGTATTTCTTATATTTGGTGACAAATTCCCTTAGCATTTGCTTGTCTGAGATGGACTTCATTTTCCTTTCATTTCTGAAGCTTAGTTTTGCAACATACAAAATCTTTGGCCAACAGTTATTCTGTTTGAGGACATTGAAGACAGGGCCCCATTCTCCTCTTGCTTTTAGGGTTTCTTCTGAGAAATCTGCTGTTAGTGTGTAGGTTTACCTTTGTAAGTTATTTGATGCTTTTGTCTCACTTCTCTTAAAATCCTTTCCTTCACATTAACCTTGCATAACTAGATGATTATATGTCTTGGTGATGACCCTTTTGCAATGAACCTTCTGGGGTTTTGGGGGCTTCTTATCTGGATGCCTAAATCTCTGGCAAGGCCAGAGAAGTTTTCCTCCATTATTTCCTCAAATATGTTTTCCAAGTGTATTGCTTTCTCGTATTCCTCAACACCCATGATTTTTAAATTTGGACATTTTACATAATCTCTCATTTTTTGAAGACTTTTATTCTGTTCTCTTGATTCCTTTTCCTTTATTGTTATCTGATTGGGTTATTTTGAAAGCCTTGTCTTCAAGTTCTAAGATCCTTCCTTTTGCTTTTTCTAGTCTACTGTTCAAACTTTCCACTGCATTTTGTACTTCCCTAAATGGATTTTTTTTTTTGTTTCCAGAATTTCAGTATTTTTAAAGGTGTCTATTTCTTTGGAGAATTTTTCATTCATGCCCTGAATAGTTTTAAAAAAATTTCTTTATGTTGACCTTCAACTTTCCCCTGAAGCTCATTGAGCAATTTTATAATCAACCTTTTGAACTTTATGTTAAGAATTTCAAAAATTTCATTTTGCTTAGAGTCCTTTGCTGAAGAGTTAGTGTGGTCTTTTAGGG
>CAUYQG010156510.1:0-25634 GCA_963574415.1 Tarsius wallacei | reverse complement strand
GCCCGGCTAATTTTTGATTTATTGTAGAGATGAGGTCTCGCCAAGTTGCCCAGGCGGGTCTCGAACCCGCGGGCTCAGGCAATCCACTCACCTCAGCCTCCCCAGGCAAGGGATTACAGGCTGAGCCACCAAGCCCGGCTCAGAAAAATATTTTTAAATACTTATATTCTTCTGATGATGGTCAGTTAGGTTGGAAATATTCAAATTAATAGGCTCTAATAGCATCAATATAACTTGGTATTTTCACACAGAATTCTAGCTGACACTTCTTAGGTTGTAGGGAGTACTATAAAAATGGAACCGAGCCACAATAGTGGCTCTCCTTAGTAAGTGTCTTAGTAAATTATCATTCTGTTCACCTGCTAGTCCTAATATGCAAGAATAGGTGGTAAATAAAATCTAGACTTAAACTTTGGAGGGAATAGGGGATATTGTGTTATAAAACTGCTTCTGATATGGGTGGTAGAAATCTATTGTATGTTATGTTGGAGGGTGACGATGTATTTTGATAAGGTTTTCCTGTAGAGTTTTCTCTCAGAGTGTAGGTTGTACTTGTGTCAATGCTTGGGGAAGAGTCAAGTTCTGAGAAAGAAAGTAGGATTAGAAGGAAAGTCAAATGTAAGCCAGAATGAGTAAAATAATGTTATTATGGATTTGTTAAGTTTAGACTTTCAGAAATCTAGAATTGTATATGAGTTCTTTTTCATGACAGTTTTTGCTGCATGGATATATTAAGTTGCATAAAGAAGCTTCTCTGTAGAAGACCTCAAATTAAAAACAAGCTGCACCTTGTAAACCAGATGATCTAGGTCCATGTTTCTCTGTATCCATTTTCATTTGGTTATGCCCTGACTCAGGTTTTTCAAAACTCTGTTCAGTGGAAAAAATCTAGAGTTTCCTTGAGGAGGTGGGCCCCTGGATTTTCCATTCTGTTTCACCTAGAGCAGCACATGTTAATTAGCAATTAAAAAAAATAACAAATTGAAACTACTTCCCTAATTTTTAATACATCAATGATGTTGTAAGATATTTAGGGATGAGTTTTGTGTCTATTAGGGTGTACCTCCATTTGATCTTCATTTCTACCCTTGGCCAGTAATGATGGTCTCTGTACTAATTAGCAGGAAACATAAAGGAAAAATAAATATCAAGAAATGTTTTGGAGCTTTGATGTATGACCACTACTCCCCTTGGGGAATTTTCACTCCGTTGTTTTTCGGATGTTTTATTTTTAAAGATCATGGTTTTCTTCACTAACCGATTTTTTTTTCTCTAAGAGTTGTAGATATGGCAGAAAAATAAGTTGGAAGTATGAAGAGGTGAAGTGAGGCTTACAATACATTAATTCTGGATTAATATAACTGTAAATTTAATTTTTTAAAGTAGAACTTTTTATGAATTGAAAAAGCTGTCATCTGAATTATCTTCAGAAAACCACAGAAATAATTGGTGAAATACGTGTCAAAACGTCTGGAAACATATGGTTTACTGTATGGTTTATAATTTCCTCAACTCTACTTAACACGATTTAACTAATTTTGTCATAATTTTTAAAAAGATGTATATATTTGCTGATATAATTTTCTTCAGTAAAAATATCCAAAACATCATATTTTTATTAAGAAGAATTTAACAATTTTTGTTGAGTGCTTACTAATTTCTGGGTAGTACACTTAGTGCTTTGTATGCATATAAAAAATTTCAATAGTCTTAGGGGGTACCAGTGGTTTTTTGTTATATGGATGCATTGCATAGTGGTGAAGAATTCTGGACTTTAAGTGTACTCACCACTCCTACCTGTGCCCATTGTACCTGATAAATGATTTTGCATTTAATTCTTAAAATTATCCTGTTAACAGCCGGGCTCGGTGGCTCAGCCTGTAATTTCGCGCCTTGGGAGGCTGAGGTGAGTGGATTGCCTGAGCCCACGGGTTCGAGACCCGCCTGGGCAACTTGGTGGACCTCATCTCTACAATAAATAAATAAAGAAAAAAATTAGCCAGGCGTGGTAGCGCACGCCTGTAGTTCCAGCTACTTGGAAGGCTGAGGCAGAAGGATCGCCGAAGCCCAGCAGGTCGAGGCTGCAATGGCCGGGAGCCACCACTGCACTCCAGTCTGGGTGACAGAGTGAGACTCCAACTCAAAAAAAAAAAATAATAATAATCCTGCAACCTACTGTTATATCTTATGAGACAGATATATCTGTTTGACAGATTAAGAATCTACCAGTTTTATGGATATGTCCATTGACTGTTTATGGTCTAAAATGATCTAACAGCACATATTTGAGCACTGTCATACAATTAGCAAATATCTTGGCCTATTAGTAGTTTGTTTTTATCAAATATGTATAATGGATTATTTTCATATTGCAGTATAAATGCATCTTCCAGAAAATATAAATACTATGTATCAAAAAGAACAATAACATTAAATGAACTATTTGAAACACTGAAGTAATTCCAATTTTAATTTATCAAATTTTTCTATAATGCCATGGCTCATGCTGACCACTATTCTCATTTTACATTTAAATACATAGCTTTCTAAATAGTGATATATATAAATAAATATGTATCGGTAGCTAAATATATATTTTACTTTTTGTATACAGTAGCTATTTATTTACATTTACCTAAGAAATAATACAAGATTCTTCCTAGATCAGAGAATACCTGTTCCAAAAGGATTGAAAAGTAGCTGAAAATTCCTAAACAGCATTTTTCACTAAGAAAATGTAAAGTTATACCTAACCATTTTCCCCCCTTACAGTAACTTTCCTTATTGCTGATATGAACCAATAAGAATAAAATAATCACCATTATACATAATGTATGGATTTTCACTAGGATTATATTAGCTGTACCACATGATGTGCTTTTAAAAAACCTAATACAAGGTTAACTATTTATATATACCAAAAAGTTGCTTGGGACCATGATTTCTTTTCTTTCTTTCTTTTTTTTTTGAGTCGGAGTCTTACTCTGTCACCCAGACTGGAGTGCAGTGGCCACTCCTGGCCACCACAGCCTCGACTTGCTGGGCTCCGGCGATCCTTCCGCCTCAGCTTTCTGAGCAGCCGGAATTACAGGCGCGCGCTACCACGCCCGGCTGATTTTTTTGATTTATTGTAGAGATGAGGTCTCGCCAAGTTGCCCAGGTGGGTCACGAACCCGCGGGCTCAGGCAATCCACTCACCTCAGCCTCCCAAAGCGCAGGATTACAGGCTGAGCCACCGATCCTGGCTGATTTCTTTTCTTTCTTTCTTTCTTTTTTTTTTTTTTTTGAGTTGGAGTCACAATCTTTTGTCCAGGCTGGAGTGCAGTGGCACACTCATGGCCACCCCAGCGTCGACCTACTGGGCGCCAGCGATCCTTCCACCTCAGTCTTCCAAGTAGCTGGAACTACAGGCGCATGCTACCCGTCCGGCTAAGTTTTTGATTTATTGTAGAGAAGAGGTCTCGCCAACCTGCCCAGGCAGGTCTCAAATCTGTGGGGTCAGGCAATCTACTCGCCTTGGTCTCCCAAAGTGCTGGGATTACAGGCTCAGCCACTGAGCCAGGCCAGGACCATGATACCTAACTGCTATTTATATTCCATCATATTATTTAAATTCTATGTTTTGAATGTTATATTTTCTGGTATATTATTTGACTTATAAAAGCTTAATTTGTAAATCCTGTAGTCACAATAAATCTAAAATTCCATATCTATACAGTGATATATAAGGTGATATACATATGTGTTTACTATGCAAGGTGTGATGATTGAATCATACCTATAATTATGTAATATGGTATTATTTCATTTGAAGTGGAAATATGATAAACTGCTTATATGTCTTGTTGACCAATCATTATGGGAAAGAGTAGATTGACTCTAAAACTTTAGTTTATTGAGTTAGAGAAGAAAAGGAGAAAGAAAATTACCACCTGTCACACACCAGCTCAAATAACATATAATTACACCTTAGTCTTTTTATCCATAGCCAAACGTATGTCTACTGATCCATAATACTTTCAGAATGATGACAAACATTCAGGTAATGGTAAGTGTACTTTTACTATGAATTTTCTTATTTCCATAGTAAATTAGTCCTTCAATTTTTTCAGCACAAGTTTTATTCTTTTTTGGTCGAGTAGGTGTGTGAGCGACATAATAACCAGAAGTCAACCATAGGTTATATAGTAACAATTTTAATTTTAATGAATTCAGTGATGTCAAATTTAATGGTTTTTAAAATTTAGTTGTCTCTTTTAGGAAGAAGCTTTATTACTGATAGAGATATATCATCATGAGAAAAAGATGGAAAAGGTAATATTCTTCTTGAGAATGCCTTCACGTTCACCTGATATGTGATATTATCTACGGTACGCCCCTAAAAACCAACTTAAAGCAAGACTGTTAAAGCCAAGTGAGGAAGTCAGAACTGATAGGAGAACTCATAGTCAATGATATGTTGAGTCCAGATTATCGTTTTTTATGGTTTTGCCAAATGCACTGAAAAGCGTGTAACAATCAAAGCACAGATATGGTATACATTATGTTCTACTAGTCAAAGCCAGTTAATACAATAAATTACCTTACTTTAAGAAGATTCCATGGCAACTTTTAAAATCCTGAAACTGAACAATAATTTTGCAAGTATAATAATTATTCATAGTAGTCATGATGATCAAAGGTCAGAATAATATAGTTTCAAGTAGATGTAAATAAAATGGAATAATTTAGATGGAAGAATCTAGATATAACACAGCAAACAAAAGGAAGACATTTAATTTTTCAGATAAAAGTGTCATTTTAAGAGATTAATCAAAGATAATGTTATCTATTAGTTACTAAAAATTAAATAAGATATTGGAATTACATAATGGATTAAGAATACCTTGTACTGTCAGTAGGTTTTTGTGATAGAACATAGAAGCAACCTTTTATTCACAACACAATGTAGTCTGTTCAGTGGTCAGTGGTTGATAGACTGATGAGTTACATTAGTCTTTAATCAACTAACAGTTATGAGCACGATAAAATAAGAAAATAATAAAGTAACAAATCATTCACAAGGGGAATGTCATCAAGATAGGCAATGATAGAGTATAAATTTTCTTAAAAATTAGGATTCTCACCTACTTTCTACCATCTGAGAGAGTTTTACTCAATTCATTGGGTCTCATGATCCCCTTGTGAAAAATAAAGGAATTGGGCATTATTATTTCTAAATTTTCACCTTGCAATTTTATTATTGTGTTTCATCAGTCCTAAGAGGCACACTTTTCACATTTTAGATTCTCCGAAACCAAATGTGTCTATGTATCTTAAAATGGCCATCTTCCACCTAACACTTATATTGTACTTTTCACTGCTTGCCCATGAGTGCATTCTTGGCCATCGCTTTTAATATCATTTCAGTTGAGTTATGTTACTAAATATGTTGAGTTTTATTGTTTTACAATATTATAAGTAACTACAGTATCATTTTATTTGAAATACAGAATTATTTGGGCATAAAAATACAGTAGTAGGGTTCAAATTTGATGCTTTTAAAGCAAATATTTATCATTGAGGAAATAAACATGATTTTGTGATTTTCTGCAAAGAAATACAAAAATGCTTCATGAGATCTCAGAGAATTTCCCATCGCAAATTGCTGTTTTAGGTTTTGTTACATTCTTTTGAAATTGCCTAATGCACTGCAAGTAATGTCATCATCGGCAGGAGAAATTTCCAAATCACTTGAAAATAGAAGAAATCTCCAATTGCTTGAAAATAGAAGAGGAAAAGTTAAAACAAAAAAGGCTAGTGTGAACAAACTATGTGTACATTGAAGCAATACATCCTAATTTAATTTGCAGCATTTTTCTACATTGTTTTAGAGAGTCTTACAATTGATGACCTTTTTGATTTGAAAAAAACATGGTATGTGCCAAAATTAGTTTCCCAGATTTCAGGCATGATCTCACATATTTTACTCACATATATGATTTCAGATGTCTTAAGTTATACAGAGTCCTAAATATTGAGATAAATGCACAACAGGTTAAAAAAATAATTCATGATTTTTTTGTAGAGTGCAGTATAAGTTTTAGACTGCACTTCACAATGTCTGAATAGAACTAGCTGTATAGTCAATATTACATTGGATTCTGTGCTTGTAATATCACAATGAACTTACAAATAAACTTTAAGCAAAGAGACTGAAAAGAATGTGGATCATTTCTTGAGTTTCACTGGCAGTTGGAATTCCTTAGAAATAGATTTATCTGTCATTAATTCAATGTGGTTATCACATGCAGAATATAATTATCAGAGGCTAAATGTAATCCCTGCAACAGCAATCTTGACCATTTTTACAACTTTCAATGAGTTTTCAGATTCTGAACAAGATGTCCCAAATTCTCAAATTGTGAAGTGCCTTCAAATATCATGATGCCACGGGAGAGTAGGCATAGTCTTTACCCATATGTTAAAAATAAGGCTTAGGTGTTAAACTGTTAAAAACTGCTTTCAAACGTATGTATTTTTAAAATGGCTAACTCTGCAAAATTTTCCCAAGAATTGCTTTTCTGTGCTTTGTGCATCAGTTATTTTTCCTCATATGTGGAGCAGTGTTTTGCAATTATTGGCCATCTTTTACTCCTGATTTCCCTTGCAGAAGATTGATTAGCACAATCAGTTGCTGGAAAGCAATTTTCATCACCAAAGGCAGCTTCTTTTCTCTCTTGATTAGCAGCCCTGCTGCAAGTTATTCAGCAAAAATAGATAATCCATAAGAAGACTGCCAGACAAACATTCTGATAAGACAAAGAGGGCTGAACCTGAATATTGCTGACAGTGTCCCAGGTAGACAAATGATCAATGAAGCTTTGTGTTACTGTGATATTCCTCTTTTATTGGGAGACTTGGGCATTCAGTACTGATTTTTTCTCATTTCTGTATGAATCTTTGGATCTTTGAGAACACATTTGCCTGTGATCTGTGGTAAAAGATGAAGAATGACTATTAACTATCAGTATCACAAATGAATGATACCTTATTTCTATATGTGTGTTCTGCCATCCAAACCAAAAGCGGTTTCTATCTGAAGAAATAGGTCAAATGAGGTTCAATTGAACCATATAATTGTCTATTTGTTCCTTTAAATTGTGTTCTATTATAAAACGAATATTAGTTCTCGAGGTTCAATTTAAAGTAAGTTTAGAAAGGAAATATTTATGTTGGCAGCAGAAGGATGAAAGGGGAAGGTTAGTAGTTGTTTCCTTCTAATTTTTGCTATACTTTCTCTGCTTAAAAAGAAGAATACATGAGGAAGCAGAATGGTAGAGTAGTAAAATTAATAGATTTGGGTAACATACATATTAGGTTAAAATCCCCAGCAGGTCTACTTAATAGTTGTGTGACTGCAAACAAGCCAATTATCATTTCTGAACCTCAGCTCTCTCCTCTGTAAAATGGGTTTTATACACACACACACACACACACACACACACACACACACACACATACACACACACACGTATATATGTATATATATAATGTATATATCCAGGGAGTATATGTGCAGGTTTGCTACATATGCATATTGAGTGATGCTGAGGTTTGGGCTTCTATTGAATCTGTCATACAAATAGTGAACATAGTACCCAATAGGTAGTTTGTCAACTCTTCCCTCTCCTTTTGGAGTTCCCATTGTCTATTGTTTCCATCTTTATGCCAATGTGTATCCAATGTTTAGCTCCCACTTATAAAGAAGAACACATAGTATGTTCTCATACTCATAATGATGTATATTTATTACTCATAAATATACATCAGTAATACTGATGCTCTAGTATAACTTAGTCAAACTTCCGTTTGTTGCTTAAGTTCTATCACTGCTCTATCCCGTGGGGGTGTGGTTGAGCAAGACGTTATTCTCTGTTTTTGCATTATTTTGCTTAGGGTAATGGCCTCCAGCTGCATCCATGTTGCTGCAAAGCACAGAATTTGCTCCTTTTATGGCTGCAAAGTATTCCATAGTATTTATATACCACATTTTCTTTATCCCATCCACCACTGATGGGCAACTAAGTTTATTCCATGTCTTTGTTATTGTGAGTATTGCTGCAATAAACATACTGGTACCGGTGTCTTTTAGGTAGAAAGATTTATTTTCCTTTAGGTAGATACCCAGTAATGGGATTATTGAGTTGTAAGGTAGTTCTGTTTTTTCTTTCTTTGAGAAATCTCCAAAGTGCTCTCCACAGAGGCTGAATTAATTTACATACCCACCAGCAGTGTATAAGTTGTTCCCTTTTATCTGTAACTTCACCCATATTTTTAATTTATTTCATAGTAATAGCCATTCTGACTGGTGTGAGATGGTATCTCATTGTGGTTTTCATTTGCATTTCTCTGATGATTAGTGATGTTGAGCATTTTTTCATATGTTTGCTGACCGCTTATATGTCTTCTTTTGAAAAATGTCTGTTCATGACCTTTGCCCACTTTTTCATGAAGTTGTTTTTTTCTTATTGGTTTAAGTTTCTTATAGATTCTGAATATTAGTCTTTTGTTGGATACAGAGTTTGCAAATATTTTCTTCCATTTTGTAGTTGTTGGTTTACTCTGTTGAGAGTTTATTTTGCTGTGTAGAATTTCATTAGTTTAATGAGGTCCCCAATTGTCAAATTTTGTTTTTGGTGCATTTGCTTTTAAGGTGTTACTCATAAATTTTTTTTGCCTATGTCAATGTCTAGAAGAATATTTCCTGGGTTTTCTTCAAGTATTTTTATAATTTGAGGTCTTATATTTAAGTCTTTAAGCCATCATAAGTTAATTTTTGTATATGGTGAGAGGTAGGGGACTAGTTTTATTTTTCTGCACACAACCAGTTTTCCCAGCACCATTTATTGAATAGTGTGTCCTTTTTTCAGTGTTTATTTTTGTCAACTTTGTCAAAGGTCAATTGGTTGTGGGGGTACATCTTTATTGCTGGGTTCTCTATTCTGTTCCATTGGTCTATATGTCTATTTTTGTATCAGTACCATGCTGTTTGGTTACCATAGCCTTGTTACTGTAGTTTGAAGTTTGGTAATGTGATGCCTTTGGCTTTTTTTCTTTTTCTTAGGATTGTTTTGGTTATTTAGGCTCTTTTTTGGGTCCGTATGAATTTTAAGATAGTTTTTTTCCTTTCCCTCATTTCGTGAAGAATGATGTTTTTAGTTCGATAAAAATTCCATTGAATTTACAGATTGCTTTGGGAAGTATGGACATTTTAACAAGATTGCTTCTTCCAATTCACAAACATGAAACATTTTTCCATTTGTTGTGTGTTGTGTTATATATGTCTCTTTCAATATTGTTTTATAGAGATAATTAACTTCCTTGGTTAGATGAATTCCTAGGAACTTTATTTATTTATTTGGTGGCTATTGTAAATGGGATTGTTTTCTTGATTTGGGTCTCAGCTTGAATGTTATTGGTGTATAGAAATGCTACTGACTTTTATATGTTGATTTTGTATCCTGAAATTTAATGAAGTTGTTTATCAAATCTAGGAATCTTTCGGCAGAATCTTTAGGGTTTTCTAAATTTAGAATCATACCATCAGAGAACAGAGATAATTTGATTTCCCTTTTTTCTATTTGCACGCCTTTTATTTCTTTCACTTACTTGATTGTTCTGGCTAAGACTTTCAATTCTATTTTGTTGAACAGGAGTGGTGAAAGTGAACATTGTTGTCTTGTTTTAGTTCTTAGGAGGAATGCTTCCTACTTTTGAAATGGGTATAATATTACCACTTTGTCATGATTAGAGAGTAGTAGGCCTTAGTAAGTGACAGTTATTTTGTTATCTATATCTATATAAATAGTTATAATTTTTATTATCTATATCTATTCAGATAGGTAAGAATAATAAAATATAAGCCTAAATTGCAGCTGTATGTTCCTGCCCTCACCTGACGGTAAAAGAAATAAAAAAATCATTTAAAAGTTTTGCTCCATATATAGCTGAAATACCAAGTGGCCAAAACTCAGCGCTGCATTAGATGAAAGACATTTGATCATCCAAAACCAATTGGAGATCTATTTAATTTTTAAGCTTTCATTTCAAAAGAAATGTTTGTACTTTTAATAATCGACACAACTTAAAGCCTTCTTTCTTCTTTTCTCTAAGTCACAATATAGCACGCATAGCAGTGGAATCAAAGTCTTTCACTTTGCTCTGCTGCAATGCTCCAAAACTCCTAAAATAAGTCTTGTCCAGCCCATATTGTTTCATTGTAACAGATGCAGTCCAATCCCTTAAGTCTCTATGAATTACTCTTTGCTGCTGTTTCCAATATGGATTGAAGTGCTCCATCTTCTACCATCCTTTATCTCGCCAAGCTCCAATTCTGACCAAACCAAAGCTCCAAAACCAGCAGGCAGAGTTAGATAAAGGAGGAGCTCTTAAGCCAATACTCTTAATCCAACTCTCTTCCACAATTCCTTTCCAATACTCCACTCCCCCTTCCTGCCACATGTTGAATATGAATCAAATTCCAAAGGGCCAAAGACTGAATAGACATTTTTCCAAAGCAGATGTACAAATGGCCAAGCGTATATGAAAATATGCTCAATATCACTAATCATCACGGAAATGCAAATCAAAACCACAATGAGATGTTACCTCACATCTGTTAAGATATCTATTATCAAAAAGACAAAATATAATAAGTGTTAGCAAGAATGTGGAGAAAATGGAAACCTTATACATTGTTGATGGTAATGTAAATTGGTACAGCTATTGTGGGAAACGGTATGGATGTTCCTCACGAAATTAAAAATAGATCTGCTATACAATTCAGTAATCCCACTTCTGGGTGTATACTCAAAGGAAATAAAATCACTATTTTGAAGAGATATTTGAATTCACATGTTCATGACAGCATTATTCATGATAGCCATGTAGATGGGTGAAAGGATTAAAAATGTGTAGATCTATATCTATATCTCACAATGGAATATTATTCAACCTTTAAAAAGAAGGAAATCTTGCCATGTACAACAGTATGGATGAACCTGGAGGACAATATGCTAAGTGAAATAAACCAGACACAGAAAGATAAATACTGAATGATCTCACTTATATGTAGAAGTTTTAAAAGCTGTATTTAGAAGCAGAGAAAATAATAGAAGCCAGGGGATGGAAAGGGTAAGAGAAAATTGGTGATATTAGGCAAAGGGTACAATATTTCAATTATGTGGTATGAATAATTTCTAGAGACCTAAAGTACAGCATGGTTTCTATAGTTAATAGCAATGTATTGTGAAATTGATATTTGCTTAGAGAGTACATCTTAAATGTCCTTAACACACACACACACACACACACACACACACACACACACACGTAGTGGTAATTATGTGAGGCGATGGATATGTTAATTAACTTGATTTTGGTAATCATTGTATAATGTATACATACATCAAAGCATAACATTGTACACAATAAATATATACAATTTATATTTCTCAATTATACCTCAATAAAGTGAAAAAGGAGGACAAGTTTAGAGGGACCAACTCCTCTGTTTTTCTTCCTCAGAACATTAGGGAAGAAGATTCCTTGGGATATATTTACTTCTTTAATTTATAATTTTTATTAATGTGATGCCAGAAAGCATAAACAAAATTTTATATACTACAGAAAACCAAGAATTGGCTTAGGATTATAGGAATCCTTTGGTGGCACGCCCTGAAAAAAATTTTTAAAACGACATGAAGCGCTTTTAAAATTGGGACCTGTTTTCTTGATTTATAGAGAAAGTTCAATTAATTGAATGTCTGAATAGGCTACGAGTATGGATAATAATGGGTAATAATAAGACAAGAATGTTTTATTTCATAGTAAGCAAAGATGAAGTTATTTTCTTCTGAAAGATTAGGAAAGAATGTTGAGAATAACTGTAGGGGAGATCCAAACGATTGTGCTTTATGTTCTTATCTTTTATGTTTGGGAGTATTTCTAGCTTACATTTTCAATCTCCAGAAAAGAAAGTCACAATACACCAGTCAATTTCCTTAAATACAAAATAAAGCCTACTGGTTGGAAGGTAACATAACTTCCTCTGAATTACTGTGATAATTCAAACTTTAAAGGCTCTGCAACAATTTTGCAAAGAAGGAAATATACTGGGGAAACAGACCAACCTGCACCACATTTAGACTTAAACTTCCCCAATTGTTAGGAATATGTAAATCTGTCCAAAAAAGGGAAACAAGGGCTGCAGAAAATTTTCTGAATATTAGCATAGGCATATTTTTCCTATTATGTGTAAAACTAGTTTTAGCAAACAGTGGCCTTGTATCATTGTCTCCTTATTATAATATGCATATAGTCAATTCAGTTATTTCCAAAAATAAATTCGAATGAAAAAACAACTATTGAACCTATGATATAGTTACTTGTATTCATTGTCTGTCTGGTATCAACAACATATTACATGCTGGTAGTGCTTCTCAGTCATTGCAGTGATAACTGAACATGAGATTTATATAATTAATTGACTATGACACATAGTATTGATAAATGTTTTGAGTGATATAGTATTAAATATAGGGAGCTCTGTTCTTTACTATGACTGTCACACGGCCAACTACATGAAAATGTGAGACTGCAAAGGCAATATTAATTAGACTTGCAATTTTTGACTTAACTTAGAATAACTTTCACTCCCATGAAATTCCACCTGATGACGTTATGTGGCTTGAATATACAAAAATATCAAAATCAGGATATACCATTTGATGATCACATGGAAAAGGCATTTCAAGCAATTTAAAGCTTGATCTACATGAGAAAGTCAACGTATGTATTGTCTACTAGGAATTTTATTCTAGGATTCTAATGTTCCTAATAAGCTATTTCCTTCTCATTGAAATGTTTCCTGTCACCTAAATCTTTCTTTAAAAAGTTTGTTATTAATTAGTACAACCTCTGTGGAAAACAGTGTGGCAGTTTCTCTCTCTCTATTTTTTTTTATTATAAAGTTGTGAGGTACAATTCAGGGTTAGGTATACAAACGTTGATTATGCAGGTACCCTTGTTGATGAGGTATGCCCCTCCCTCCCCTAGCAGTTTCCCTCAACTGCCAATCCCACACCCCCTTCCCTGACAGTTTCCCACTACTGCCAGGCATTTTCTAAAAGATCTAAAAATCAACCTTCCATACAACCCAGCAAACCTCCTTCTGGGAATATACCCGGAGGAACTCAAATCATTCTACAAAAAAAGACACTTACACACACATGTTTATTGCAGCACTATTCACAATAGCAAAAACATGAAACCAACCATGCTTCCTATCAAAAGTGGACTGGTTAAAAAAATGTGATACATATACATGATGGACTATTATGCAGCCATAAAGAAGGACAAAATTATGAACTTCATAGCAACTTGGATGGATTTAGAGTCTACAATACTCAGTGATCTATCACAGAAAGAAAGAACTGAGTTTCATATGTCCTCACTCATAAGCAGACCCTGAACATTTTTATCATACTATAAGAAAGGGATTGGCAGTGACGGGACACTGCCAGGGGAACAGGGAGGGCGTGTGACATCCATAAGGTTATCTGATTCTAAACCAGGTGAAGTGAGGACCAATGGGAGACCCATACTTCACCTGTGCACTGACCTACCTAATTTGTGTAATATAGCTCCAATTTCATAACTTCTACATTTATGAAAATAGATACATCCATTGCTATTGGTAGATCTAGTCTTCATATACTGCAGAGTAATTTTGTAAAAGTGTTGACTAGATTATGCCCTATACCCCAAATTTTTAAGAACTTCCCTTTATAGCCACATATCATGTCTCTAATACTAAATCTGTATATAAAGCTCCTTTGGGAGGTAACTTCTTCCTCTTTCCACAAGCCCTTTGCATTCCACTTTCCCACCCACCCTACTCATGTTACTCACTCCTAACCTTTTCTCAGTCCATCAAACACGCAAAGAACTTTCTCACCTCAGGGTTTTTGTATATCTTCCTCTTTGCCTTTTCCATCTCATCCATGAGGACATGCTATACATGATTACTTCTCAACAAAGCCTTCCTTGAATTTTCAGTTGAAATTAGAATCACCTGAATAATTTAATAAAAACAAACTTAGTTACTATTTATATAACACTCATCACAACTCTGAGCTATGCTTATTTATGTGACAATTTGTTTGTCTGTCTCCCTTAGACAGTAAGTCTTTCTTTGTTTTACTCAGTATAGTATCTTTAGAGTCTAGTACAGTGCCAAAATTTCTCAAAATGATTGCATTGATGCTGTGTAAACTTTCCTTTAAATGGACTGAACAAATTCAGTCATTGGATCCACAAAAAATAAAGATAAATTTCTCCCCTTCCTAAAATCTCCTGTCCACATGATTTCTGTTTTGATATTTTTTCTTGTTCAGTTATTTATAAGTCGTTATAGAAATAGATATTAAGGTCCTCTGAATTGCTCTGTATAAGAGAGTAAGAAAAAAGGATGATATGAAGACTATTTCAATTGGTGAGTAGAAGGAGAAAATGAACTCAGAAAAATGTTAAATGGTGAGAGTTACTTCGGACGCTGGTTTTGGGGTAAAATCTTCTGTAACTAGGTGATCAGTGGTTTTGAAGGTTCAGTATATCTAACAAACAATTGGAATTTACTTTAATATATCACGCTGATGTATTTTTTCAGTAGAATTCTGCTTAAAACAATATTCTGTATTCCTGTTAGTTTTTTGACAAGTTTTAGGATTTCTAGAAGCAGGATATGTGTCTCATTAGGTTTGCTCCTTGAGTGGAGCTAAAGGAACAATCCTGGAACACAGAGTGGATGAGAAGAATTAACTGAAGGGAGTCAATCAGAGTTGGAGTTCTCCACCCCCACCCCTTACATCTTCACCGGAATTTGGAAAAATGTCTGATGGGACTTTGGTTTCTCTACAAAGGGTCGAGTTCAATATAATCTAGTTATATATTTTCAAAGACCCTAATGCATGTCCCTAACTAAGGGTTTAGGTTATTAAACTTCAGGGCCTTATAAATTTGAGCCAGAATTATAAGTGCAACTTCACAGAAGTAATTTCCAGACATGGATATTAATAATATTGTCTAGAAATGTTTGATTGTTCAGCAAACAATGTAGCATCTCTGCCATAAAATATCCCATAATCCCATTAAAACCACATAAAAACATTCATGAAAAATCATTTTTTTTTCTCTCTATTGCTTTATAATTTTCCAGGTTCCAGGAAGGCAGAATTTTGTATCTGCTATAACTTCTTGCATCTGTAACTAAAAACAGGGAAATATTAGCTGTAATGAAAAAGGCAATAAAATGTTTTTGAAATACACATACACACACACCATGTATATGCATGTATACATACATATAAAGAGAGTCATATACTGTATTTTTAGAGCAAATTTTCCATGTTTAGATACACAAATACCATTGTGTTACAATTGCCTAGAGTATTCAGTACAGTAACATACTGTACAGTTATGTAGCCTAGGAGCAATAGGCTATACCATATAACCTATTGCTGGTTAAATGGCAGGTGGGTGTGTAGGAAGCTATACCATCTAGGTTTGTGTAAGTACACTCTATGATGTTCACACAATGAAGAAATTGCCTATTGATACATTTCTCAGAACATATCCCTGTTGTTAAGTGATACAAGACTGTGTGTGTGTATGTGCGTGCGTGTGTGCGTGTGTGTGTGTGTGTGTGTGTGTGATTGACCCTTGAGCAACATGGCTTAGAACTGTGCAGGTCCACATGTGGGCATATATTCTTTTGCCTCTTCCACTCTAGAGACAGCAAGGTCAAACCTTCCTCTTCTTTTTCCTCCTCAGCCTACTCAACGTGAAGACAATGAAGATGAAGTCCTTTATGATAATTCATTTGCACTTAATGAGGAGTAAATTTATTTTCTCTTCTTTATGATTTTCTCAATTACATTTTCTTTTCTCTAGCTTACTTTATTTATTTATATTGTATTTATTTATATTTTGTTTATTTATTTTTTTGAGTTGGAGTCTCACTCTGTCGCCCAGACTGGAGTTCAGGGGCATGCTCCCGGCCACCGCAGCCTCGATCTGCTGGGCTCTGGCAATCCTTCTGCCTCAGCCTTCCAAGTAGCTTTAACTACAGGCGTGCACTACCACACCCGGCTAATTTTTTGATTTATTGTAGAGATGAGGTCTCGCCAAGTTGCCCAGGCAGGTCTCAAACCTGGGGGCTCAGGCAATCCACTCACCTCAGCCTCCCAAAGTGTGGGATTACAGGCTGAGCCACCGAGCCTGGCTGCTTACTTTATTTAAAAACACAGTATATAATACATATGACACACAAAATATGTATTAATTGACTATGTTATCGGTAAAGCTTCTTGTTCACAGTAGGCTATTAGTAGTTAAGTTTTTGAGAAGTCAAAAGTTATACACAGATTTTCGTCATCTGCATAAAGTTTTGGTGCCCCTAACCCAGGCATTGTTCAAAGGTCAAATGTGTATTTATAAACACACACACACACACACACACACACACACACACCTATCTAGACAAAAATGTTATAAATTCTTTCCCAAAATAACTTCTAAATTTATAGACAATTAAAACTATCATTAAACTTATCTAAATACTTAAAGTATGATCTAAAGTCTTAACTCCCCAGTGTTTAGTCTAAGTTAATGTCTCCAAGCTATTCATTTTACATTCTTAAAATTACAAATATTATATATTTGCATAACAAAATTAGAAATATTGAGCACAGTTGCATTCAGAATTTCATCTTCTTTAATACGAAATATTTTGATTATTTCACTTGGGCATTTTAAATTTTTCCCCTTAAGCTTGGTGGTTTTTTTCTCTCTCTCTCTCTTTGGGTGAATTTGTGCATTGTTTAAAAAACTGTTTTATTCAATGACAAGATATATTATCTGTTTATAAAGTAGCTCTTAAAAAATAAAAGGTGTTTATATAAAA
Organism: Tarsius wallacei; assembly: GCA_963574415.1. Lineage (NCBI taxonomy): Eukaryota > Metazoa > Chordata > Mammalia > Primates > Tarsiidae > Tarsius > Tarsius wallacei. The sequence goes on along the minus strand of CAUYQG010156510.1, from coordinate 8,629 downwards.
CAAAACAAACTCCAGTAATGAGATACTTCATATAGTAAGTGAAAACAACAGTCTGAACTACAGGCTACGCATATTAAACTAAAAAGTTACCATACAATTAAAAAATAAAAAAATATGTTTCTCTTAGAGTGAAAAAATACTCTCCAGAAAATGTCCAAGTTTCCAATTTGGCAAAGCTTAGGTATAATTACTTGAAATGTATAATAAACTGGATTTTCCTTCATTGGAAATGGTCAGACTAAATCTCTGTCTGGTAATTACAATCTGACTCTACAGTTACAACAACCATGAAGACACTGTTAGTATAAGCATATTTCTTAGGTTATGGGAGGGCGGGTAAGGTAACTGCAGAGAACAAAAGTGTTAGAAGAAGAAATATTGTGTCTTTTGCTGAGGAATGTTTTAGCTATTCATGGTATTTTTGTTTCTCTATAAATTTCTGTACTGTCATTTCCAGGTCAGAGAAGAATGATGTTGGTAATTTAATGAGCATTGCATTGAATCTGTAGATTGCCTTGAGTAGGATGGCCATCTTTACAATATTGATTCTTCCAGTTCATGAGCTTGGAATTTTTTTTTCATTTGTTTGTGTCTTCTTTGATTTCTTTGAGCGGTGTTTTTGTAGTTTTAGTTGTAAAGGTCTTTCAGTTCTCTGGTTAGGAAAATGCCAAAGTATTTCATTTTTTGTGTGTGGCTATTTTGAATGGGATTGTGCTTTTCATTTGGTTCTCTGCCTGTTTGTTGTTGGTGTATAAAAATGCAGCTGTCTTTTGCACGTTGATTTTGTACCTTGAGACTTTGCCAAAGTAATTATCAGTGCTAGGAGGTTTTTGACAGATTCCCTTGGATTTTCAAAATATTGGATCATATCATTTGCAGAGGGATAGCTTAACTTCCTCTTTTCCTATTTGGATACCACTGATTTCCTTCTCTTGCCTGCCTGCCCTAGCTAGGATTTCCAACACTACGTTGAACAAGAAGGGTGAGAATGGGTACCCTTGTCTTATTCCCGGTTTTCAGGGGAAATGCTTTCAACTTTTGTGCATTGAGCAATATATTGGCTGTGGGTTTATCATAGATGGCTTTTACTGTTTTGAGGAATGATCCTTCTATGCCTGGATATTCAAGTGTTGGTATCAAGCAGGGATGCTGGATGTTGTCAGAAGCAATGATATGATCATGTGGTTCTTGTTTTTTCATCTGTTTATGTATTGAATTACATTTATGGTCTTGTGAATGTTGAACCAGCCCTGCATCCCAGGATTGAAGCCAACTTGGTCATGGTGGATGATTCATGAAATCCTGTTTGCTAGGATTGTTGAAAAATTTTGCATCTATGTTCATCAAGGAGACTGGTCTGTAATTCTCTTTACTTGTTAGGTTTTTATAAGGTTTGAGTACTAATATGATTTTAGTTTCATAAAACGACTTAGGGAGAGTTTGAGCTTTCTCAATTGCCCAGAATACTGTTGCCAGTATTTGTAACAGCTTCTTTTTTGTATGTTTTGTAGAATTCAGTTGGGAAGAACAAAGCAGGAAGTATCACACTTCCAGACTTTAAATGTTATCATAAGTCTACAAAATTCAAAACAGCCTGGTATTGATACAAGAACCACCATATAAACCAATGGAGCAGGTTAGAGATTCCGGAAGCAAAACCTTGCTTTCTCAACAAACTCATCTTCAACAAAGCTTCCACCAACAACCAATGGGGAGAGGAGACTCTATTCAGTAAATGATACTGGGAAAACTGGCTGATAACATGCAGAAGAATGAAACAGGAGCACTACCTATCACCAAACACCAAAATCAACTCTAAATATACCAAAGACCAAAAACCTCAAACTATAAGAATCTTAGAAAACACAGAAGATACCCTTATGAACTTTGGAATAGACAGCCAATAGGAATTGATCATAACTCCAAAAGCGTATGCCATAAGAGATAAAATAGACAAGTGGGACCTCAACAAACTGAAAAGCTTTTGCAAAGCAAAAGAAACCATCAAAAGATTAGGGAGACAACCCACATAAAGGGGAAAAAAATTTTGGCTACCATATATCTGGTGAATGCCCAAACATCCAGGATTTACAAGGAACACAAATGAGCCAAAAGAAATAAAACAAACAGCTCTACAAAAATGTAGGCAGAAGACATGAATAGACATTTCTCAATAGAACACATAAGAACAACCAACAGACACGTGAAAATATGCTCAGGCTCACTAATCATCCGAGAAATGCAAATCAAAACCTAACTGAGATACCACCTTACAACAGTAAGGATGGCCATCATCAATAAATCAAAAACAACAGATGCTGACGTGGTGCGGAGAAAAGGGAATGCTTCTACACTGTTGGTAGGAGTGCAAAGTAGTACAACTTTTATGGAAAACAGTGTGGTGATTTTTATAAGAACTAGAAATTGATCTTCCATATGACCCAGCAATCTTCTTCTTGGGAATATACCCAGAGGAACACAAATCATTCTACAAAAAAGACACCTGCACACTCATGTTCATTGCCACACTATTCACAATAACAAAAACATGGAAACAGCCCTGCTGCCCATCAAAAGTGAACTGCATAAAGAAAACGTGATACATATACACAATGGAGTATTACACAGCCATAAAGAATGACAAAATTATGGACCTCACAACAGATGGGGTGGATTTAGAGTCCATCATGCTCAGTGATCTATCACAGAAACAAAGAACTGAATAGCACATGTTCTCACTTATAATCGGATCCTGAACATTTATCACAATACTAGAAGAAAGGGATTGGCAGTTGTAGGACACTGCCAGGGGAGGGAGGAAGAGGGGAGCACCTCACTAAGGGTACTGGATCCTAAACCAGGTGAAGTGAGGTCCAGATGAAGGCCCAGACTTCACCTGCTTGTAAACCACTCATGTACCTAATCCTGACTTGTACCCCACATCTTTGTAATAAAATAAAGTTAAAAAGAAAAAATATTGTATACTAGGTAGCATAAAATAATGGTGAAAATATAGCCTCAGTTAATGCATCTCCCAAGGATGTAAAGAATACCCTCCAAGTCTGGAAAATTGATTTAGAAAGATAAAGAGTTTTAAAAATTGCAATTTCACATGAAAAATGCTAATATTCTAGAAAGAAGCACAAGGATGGATTCATATAATGTGCTGGAAAAAAATCTGTTAGCTTTCTTTGTCTAAATTAAGAAAGAGTAAGTATATTTATCAATATATGACATCATTTATACTTTTGTTAACAAATTAATAATAGCACTCCTGGCTGCACATACTAATTAGAACTTTTGAACACATGCTTATTAGCCAGTAACAGAGGTCACCAAATAAACTTAAATCTATTTTTAGTTTTATCTAATTTTGTATGCTCCACTCCGCCCCCCCCCCCCCTTTTTTTAAAGCATTTGACAGCCAACAGATTTAGCAAGAAGTTGAGTTGTCAGATATTGCTCATGGATCACTGAGATTGTTTTGACCAGTTCAATCTCAGTTTTATTGAATCCTTGGTAATAGGAATAGTATTTTCCGGGAGAGGTGGGATATAGGAAAGTTGTGTACAAGATATTTTCTGAGAGACCAACAAAGAAGCTACCAGGCTTCTAGTTCAGTTATATTTTTCTTTATATCAAGTTACACCTTCATTTCTAATAAAAAATTATTCCCACTCCAAACAAGACCTCTTTTTCCTCTTCTTTTTTTGGTGGGGGGGGATTGGGGACATTCTTCTTTATGAAGTGAGGATGTTCTCTTGACTCCTACTATAGGAATAGGTAATTTTGTGGCTTTATTTTCTGAACATAGGTTGTTGGTTTACCAGATGTGTTGAAGAAAGGACTAGAGACCACAGGCTTTGGTGGTGAAAAAACAGTTGGTTCTATGGCAGTTTGAGAAATGCTTTCACTCCATTTAGGAACTTTCACTGAAATTTACCTGTGGTGCAGAAACTTTCATACCCTCTATGTTGATCACACATGCTGCTGTTCCAGCTGGTGCAGGACTATTTCTGCACTGATAGCTGATAGCTCAGAACAGTTCAATGAACCAGTCTTCGGAGCCCTAGTAAGTTAAGGCACAGGCTTATCATTGTCCATCGGCAAGCATTGCAGCAATTTTCACATACTCAAAAATTGTTCCCTGTCCCTGGATAAAATCGTGGACATGTCCCCTGGTTTTCCGGTCTCTCTTAACCAATAAAAAATCTTTTAATCTCTTTAAAGCATTAATAAGTTCAATGTTATCCCATAATGACTAATTCCAATTTAGTGTTATTTCAAATGCCAAATTAATTCAAAGTTAAACTATTCTCTTCCTGAATTTCAGACCTGCTTGAGTCCTGGAAACTTGCAGCAGGTAAAGGACATGAATTGGCTTTCTCTCTTGGTTGTTTGCTAAGTATTATATGACTAGGTAATTTACTGGCTTAATTGGAATCTGATGTTGGAAAACTCTGGCAATAGTATTTTTCCAGTGATGCCTCTTCCTCCTCATGGCATACATGAATGGTTTTTAGCAATTAGAGACTTCCCACTTCAACCTTTTGGTGAGGGGAATTCCTCTTACAACTTCACTCTTGACCCTGGGCTTTTGGCTGTTTACCCTTCAACTGGGGTCCCTGTGTTTCCCTAATCAGTCTTCTTGGTTGGAGTAAATTATAAGAAAACTCCAGACTACACCCTTGTCTCAAGGTCATATTTGGTCTTTGGGGAACCTTCACCTCTAACCTACGTTTGTTTGAAAAGGGGCTGGCTCCCAGGGCAGCCTTCTCCATTTCACCATCAATAGGGGGCAGCATCAGTCACACACAGATCTTGTCTTTAGAATTTATAGGTATAAGTCAGATGTCTGTCCTCTTGTCTCCCAAGCTCTTGAAAACATATCTGAAGCTCTCCTTCGAAATCTTGAAGCTCTTCTCACTTGAATTGAGGTGAGGTGAAGCACAGCACACTTAAATCTTTCTTGAAATAAATCCTCTCGTTACTACACACGCACTATACATCCACCAGACTTGCTAAAATTTAAAAGAAAATGCTAAGTGTTAGGAATTAGAGCAACGGGAATTCTCATATTATACTGGTGGGAGAATAAAGTGGTGTAATCACTTTGGAAGATACTTTGGCATTGCATACTAAAACTGAACATATCCATTCCTATGACTTAGTCATTCCACTCTTTAGGCAAAAGTGCACGTATTTTAAACAAAAACATGTTTTTAGAAGCCCTATTGGTAATAGCTCCAAACTAAAATTGCCTAATTACCCATTAACAATAGAACAAAAAAGATAAATAGTGGTGCATCCATACAATGAAATGCTGTACAGCATCAAGGATGACTATTCTGCAGCTGCACATACCAGTATATCAAAAACACAATATTGAGCAGAGAAGCCAGGCACAAAAAAGTATATACTATGTGACATCATGTATCTAAAATTCTTAACACAGGCCAAGTTTTTTTTTTTTTTTTTGAGTTGGAGTATCACTCTTTTGCCCAGACTGGAGTGCAGTGGCCGGGACGCAGCCTCGACCTGCTGGGCTCTGGCGATCCTTCGGCCTCAGCCTTCCAAGTAGCTGGAATTACAGGCGTGCACTACCACACCCGGATAATTTTTACAATTATTGTAGAGATGAGGTCTCACCAAGTTGCCCAGGCGGGTCTCGAACCCGCGGGCTCAGGCAATCCACTCACCTCAGCCTCCCAAGGCGCGGGATTACAGGCTAAGCCACCGAGCCCAGCAGGCCAAGTTTTTTATGCTATGTTAGTAGTCAAGAATAGTAGGATGACTGGCTAGAAAAAACTTGAGGGAGAAATATGTGTTGCTGGTAATGTTCTATTTCCTTGTCTGGTGCTGGTGTCATAGTTAAATTTAGTTTATAAAAATGTACTGAGCTGCACCCTTATAATATGCGTATTTCTTGTTTGAATATTGTACTTCCATAAGAACTATAAAAGAGAACTAAACAAAAGCAAAAAAAATGAAATAAGCTATCTTAACTTTTTAATCTCAGTCTATTATATAAAATGGAGAGGAGTGATCTGTTCATGCTGGTGAACCAGTCCCTTGGCATAGAGAGTGTGGTTACCAGGCAACTATTGTTCTCTTCCCAGCCTTTGTGACCTCTTTCTGAGCCTACAGGAAGAATTGCATTTATCATTCTGTTCCATAAATGATACCTTTGGTACAAAAATGTCAGAAGCTTGGGGATCCAAATGAGGACTCTGCCCATGCTCACTGGCAGGTACTGTATGTCACAAGATGCCAAAAGCTATAAAAAGAGCAAAGGCTTAGCAAATGGGACGTGAAGTAACAATAATTTTGTGTTACCTCGAGGGTCACAATTCTGGGCTCGTTCTGCCCATATCTTCTGGTAATTTTGCTATGAACTCACATAGGTTATGGATTGACACAGCAATGGAGTTGAATTAAATGAGCTTTTTGGAAAATATGGCAGAAGGGAAAAGAGGTTTAACTTACATTAATCTTTGTCAATTATTTTATTATGATGTAGGCAAGCGCTCTGAAATTAGCAAATATTTAATACTCTTTGAGCCAGACTGTTCTTTCTCATATCCATATTTCCCCTACACCCCAACATGACTACACCTGTTGAAGTAGTACCCAAGTAGCAGGTGATTTGGACAGATTCACTGAAAGAGGATGATTACTTGTCACAGGCATGAAGACTTTTATGCTTCAAAACACATACTGATAAATTGTTTTCCATTTGACAATGTCAACAGTGATGTATGAGATTATCAAATTTCTCACAACTCCATCATTATAAATTGAACTTATTTACTCAAATGTATGCATATGTGTATGCATATATATGTTGTATCACATATAGAGTTTTTATAGGTAGAAATGGATCTTTAACATTTTAAATCTAAAGACAAAGAAAGCATATTGCCCATAATTTCATCTTCTTTTGGGGAAAAAAATCTTTTCATCACAAAATGGCTATTTTATTGAGTTGCTGTTGTTCTGACAAAATGTACAACTGAGCTTCTCATCAATCTCTAGTAAACACTATAAAAGAATATAAGGACAATGGTCTCAGGTTCCTCAATTAACTTAAAATTTGGCAATCACATTTATCTCAGAAGACCTTGATAGATACTGTCTGAGATGGCAACACTCTTTTGTTCATTGTATTGTCTAATGCCAAGCTAATTCTAGAGTAAATTATTAGCAATTATTTTTCTCTCTTTCAATAGCTGGAGTTGCAACAATTTCTGTGGGTTTTTTTTGTTTGCCATTTATTATAACGCATGTTGTAATTTCAGAACAGATTATCCCATAGCGATCTGAAATTATTATCATGACATAAGACTGCTTCTGAACAATAAGATTTCTTAAGATATACCAAGGAAAGTGATGTGAATCTTAGAATTTTCTATTTTAGTATATTATGAAGCAATAAGAGTTTTGTTTTACTAAACTCACTTAGAATCTTATAGCATTATTACAAGATGTTTCATACTTTAAGAGAAGTTATATTATTATAATAGCTAATTATTACTTTGTTAGTGTTATTATTCTTAATCATTTTATCACACTCTATCATATGCCATTTTGAACAATTTTACAGAGGCATACTTACATACCATACAATTCACCAATTTCAAGCATACAACTCAATTATTTTTAGTAAATTATAGTTATGCCATCATCACCACAACCCAAAACAATTCCATTTTTCCATTTCCATTCATTCCCCAGGCCTACCCTCTACCCTGAGTAAAAATCAGTCTATTTTTTGTCTCTATAGATTTGCCTTTTCTGGACATTCCATATTAATGGAATCATATAATACATGGTCTCTTTTGTTTGTCTTCTTTAACTTAGTATTTTTTTTTTAAAGATCCATCTATGTTGTAGCAGGTAGTAGTTCCTCCCTTTACATTGCTGAAAATATTCCATTGTATGTATATACTACATTTTGTTTATTTTGTTTATTTATTCTTTAGTTAATGGTCATCTAGGTGGTTTTTAGTTTTTGACTGTTATGTATAACGCTTTTGTGAATATTTGCATACGAGTTGGTGAGTGGACAAATGTTTTATTTCTTTTGAATAGATGCTTAGAAGTGAAACTGCTGGGTTGAATGGTAAGTTGCTTCATCCAGTAACACAACCCCAGGCAGCTGTGATGTTGGCCTTCCCTGATTGTTTGCTATCAAGATCATTATTATTTTGGACAAAGACCTTGTACATGTATTACCAAATAAAGCCAGACTCCACTGCTCCACTGGCAGTAAAACTCCTGGTTTTTATGACTTGTCCCACCTTAGTAGGACTTCCAGCCAGAATGAGCTTGGTGGGGTGTGGGGGAGAGGGGTGAAATAAAGGGAAGGAAGGGAGCAGCTATAGGAGCAAATGCTATAGACTGACATTCTTCCTACTTGAAGCCCCAAGATCAGCAGTTTTGCAATCATTAACAAATGCTTCCCAGATTGTTGCATGCCTTTGGTCGATTTCCAAACAAAATTGAAATAACTGTTTTGAAAATATTGTTCAGTTGTTTCATTGTGTTTTGGGGAAAGGCTTTGTCAATCTCATCATTTCACCATTCTGGAAATTTTGCCTATTCCAAATACCAGGTTTTAAATTTCTTA
>CAUYQG010156504.1:0-11391 GCA_963574415.1 Tarsius wallacei | reverse complement strand
TGTCACCAAAATTGTGCCCCTCCATTTTTCCCGGGGTTCACTCTGGTACCCCCAACACCAAAACAAAAACCCACAAAAACCAACCCTTCCGGGGGGGTGTGCCCGGGCCGGTAATTTGGGTTTTTTTTTTTTTTTTTTGAGTTGGAGTCTCACTCTGTCGCCCAGGGTGGAGTGCAGTGGCACGCTCACAGCCACTGCAGCCTTGACCTGCTGGGCTCAGGTGATCCTTCTGTCTCAGCCTTCCAAGTAGCTTGAACCATGGGCATGCACCACAATATCTGGCTAATTTTAAAAAATTTATTGTACAGATGAGGTCTCACCAAGTTGCCCAGGTTGGTCTCGAACACTTGGGCTCACGCAATCCTCTCACCTCCGCCTACCAAAGTGCTTGGATTACAGGTGTGAGTCATTATGCCCGGCTGGACTCTGCATTTTTTAATAGGCCATGCGATGCTGTTAGACGACAACACAGGCGTTTGACCTCAGAGCAGTGGTTTAGGGGAATCTTCTATGTGGGGGAAATGGTTCAGCACATGGTGGGACGGGGAGCAGGGCTGGGCGTGGGTGGAGGCATGTGTGGGCAGCTATGGGTCCTGTGCCTTTCCTCGCCAACATCCTTCATGCTTCTGAACAATGCGGCCTGTTTTCCCCACCAGGCACTTGGCTCAGGCCCAGTTCACACAAATCCCTGAAGGAAGGAGGAGTGCAATAAATTTTTAAAAATTAGCCATCCCAGAGGCAGCCACAGCCAGCTCAGACGTAAGGGGGCCGAGTCATCTTGACACAGTTTCCCAGGAGATTCATCATTACTTCCAGAGTCTGAGAGTCCCAGGGAGTGGCGGGAGCCGGGGTGGTGGGAGCCAGGGTGTGGGTCTACTTCAGGCATCACAGAACTTATCACGAGACAAATAAATGAGAGGGGAGGGCAAGCAGAGGGAGGCCAAGGAAGAAGGGCGGGAAGAGAACAGTTGATCTAGCCTGAAGACACCCACGACCCTTCAGGGCAAAGACTGCCGAGACTTGATGTATGGCCTCAGGGACCGCAAAGACCCTTTCTGGACCTCAGTTTTCCTATTTGTAAAGTGAGGGCCCGAACTGCAGAGGTTCAAGTGGTCCATTAGCAGCCAGGGCTCCCTGACTTTCTGAGGCAGGGCTGGGAAGGAAGCAGGAGGACCTGCAGGAGCCCAGGAGGGGATGGAAAGGTACCAGCAGGCCGAACCTCAGGACTATATGACCTGCTGGCCACAGGACCTGGCTGTGTGCCCAGAGTCAGCGTCATAAGCCAGGTGTGTCAGACTTTGCCACTGTCAAACACAAGGGGTGGAGACTCTCACATTCCTGGAAAGAACCCAGGTGGGGCTGGGAAGGGACAGTTATTGTTCTCCTCTTAGCAGCCTGGCACTGTGCTAGGTACTTTCCTTACCTGCCACAAGACTTCTCCATGAGATTATGCTCAGATCTGTTTTACAGAGGAAGGAGCCGAGGATCAGAGAGGTTAGGAGGCTTGCCCAGGACACACAGCTAGAGTTGAGACCTGCTATGTGGTGTCTAGATCACCTGACCCCACCATTGTTATTATAATTGTTATTATACCACCTAGAGAACTAAGGGACAGAGAGCACTGCCAGGCCCATGAGGCACTCAATAAACTGGGAATATAGATAGCCCTGTGAGGCAGGGATTTCATATCCCTGGACCAATCAGGGTGGTGTGCACTGGGTCATGAATGGGGAAGGGGCAGGCCACATCTGCCTGCATTCTCCTTTCGTTGTGTTTCCACTCTATTTCCAAGTATTTCCCAGGTATGCCTGCTCCAAGAAATCAGGAGGGCCCAGCCCTGCTCCAGACCTACTGAGTCGAAATTGTCAGGGGGGCGTGTTGGCAAATGTTCTAGGGGGTTCTTCCTGGCTGATGGGTTTGCACACTTGGGCACTGAAGCCCATAGAGCAGCTCAGGGCCTATTGCTTCCACCCATCCATCATTCTAGCTCATGCATCATTCATTCACTCTTGGCTACCAGGAGAGAAGACTGAGTCAGGGACCCTGAAAAGTATTTTCTTCACAGAGGACCAAGTCCCCTACTGTCATATTCCAGAGTGACTCGGCCTCACTGTTGCTCTGTCCCCTGCCAAGCTCTCCGGGTGCCCCTGCCCCTAGCTGGTGCCTGGTTTCCACAAGGCCATTCACCCTGAGGCAAATCTGGATGTTGAAGCCTTTTTCCTCCTTTATCTGGCTGAGCCCCAGGGAGACCTGCCAGGTGGCCAGGCCCCAACAGGATGCTCTAGACCATGTGAAGGCTGCTGTGCTGGCTACAGCTGAGATCACTTCCTGTTCACAAGCTACTGTGGCCTCCCTCTGCCTGTACCTCCCACCTAAACACAATGCTTCACGGAGTAGATGCCATTTATCATGCTGGTCTGACATTGAAAGAGCGTTCACTAGCTGGTGTGGTAGCTCACATCTGTAATACCAGAACTTTGAGAGGCCAAGGTAAGAGGATTGCTTGAGGTCAGGAGTTCAAGAACAACTTAGGCAACATAGTGAGACCTCATCTCTACAAAAAATAAAATTAGCTGGGCATGGTGGCACACACCTATAGTCCTTGCTACTTGGGAGGCTGAGGTAGGAGGATTGTCTGAGCCTAAGAGGTTGAGGCTGCGGTGAACCATGATTGTGCCACTGCACTTCAGCCTGGGCAACAATGAGACCCTGACTCAAAACAAAACAAAACAAAACAAAAAAAAAAAACAAAGGGAGGCCCAAACCTTACCTATACAATGACTACTCCACTTGTATACCTAATCCTGATTGTTCCCCACACCTTAAAAAAAAAAAAAAAGCATTAACTCACAAAAGTAATTTATAAACCATTAAAATTTACTTCAGACCAAAAAAAAAAAAAAAAAAAAAGATGGTTAACCCACCAGGCGGGAGCCTTGAATCTGAGCACTGATTTATATCACAGCTTCCTGCATGTTCTTAGTCAACCTCCTAGACTCAGGCAATCCTCCTGCCTCAGTCTCCCAAGTAGCTGGAACTACAGTGTGTGCCACCATGCCCAGCTAATTTTATTTTTTGTAGAGATGAGGTCTCACTATGTTGCCTAAGTTGTTCTTAAACTCCTGGCCTCAAGCAATCCTCTCACCTTGGCCTCCCAAAGTGCTGGGATTATAGCCAGTGAATGCTCTTTTAATGTCAGTCCAGCATGAGTGGCATCTACTCCGTGAAACATTGTATTCAGCCCAGTCCCCAGTGAATGGGTTCCCTGCTGCGCTGACCGTCTCATTTGTGGGGCTCTCTCTAGAGTAGGGTTTCTCAGTTTCAGCACTACTGACTACTGGACCAGATACCTCTGTGTTCTGTGTGTGTGGCAGGGGACGAGGCTGTCCTGTGCACCTAGGAACAGCATCCCTGGTCCCTACTCACTAGAAACAGGTAGCACCCACCATTGTGACAACCAGAAATGTCTCTGGATGTTGCTAAATGTCCTCTGAGGGGCAAAATCTCACCTCATTGAGAACTGCTGTTTTAGATCAGCAGAGATATCAAGATAATAGGCAATTGCTTACATTGTAAAAGTAAAAGCTCAGAAAATAAAAAAGAAAGGTGTGGGGTGTGTAGCCCACTCACATCCCCATCCTAGAATGCAGGGGGCTCAAGGCCACCCAGAGCCTTCCTGGTCCCCTGGTTTCCTGCTCAATGCTGGCTGGGCCCACTCACTGCGTCCACTGGGAGGAAGAGGCAGGGAGGCGAGGAGCCTCTGAAAACTGCCTGCATGAAGCCAGCCCTAGCCTCACCTGAGAGTGTACCCTGGACCTGCAGAGTCTTAATAGAAACTGTTAGGTTTCTGCCTCTTGGGGTCCCCAGCACACTTGGGGGCCCATGAGCCTGATCTGTCTTTGGGATTAAAACACTGTGAGCTGGGCACAGTGGTTTACGCCTATAATCCCAGCACTTTGGGAGGCCGAGGTGAGAGGATTGCCTGAGCCCACGAGTTCGAGACCAGCCTGGGCAAGTTGGCGAGACCTCATCTCTACAATAAATCAAGAAAAATTAACAAGGAGTGATGGTGCATGTCTGTAGTCCTAGCTACTTGGAAGGCCAAGGCGGAAGGATCGCCTGAGCCCAACAGGTTGAGGCTGCGGTGGCCGTGAGCGTGCCACTGCACTCCAGCCTGAACAACAGTGAGACTCCGATTCAAAACAAAACAACAACAACAAAAACACTGAGGATGATGGGTGGGATCAAGCCCCCTCTGGGGCCACGGCCAGCTTGGCACTCAGGACGGCCATGTCCTTGTGCCACATCTCCACTCATGTGCTGTGCCGGACGTGGTCCCTTATGTATACTGGACATGTAGCATTTATGGAGCACGTTCACACCCCCTGAACACAGAATCTGAACGTCACAGCTCCAGCTCTGGAGCCAGAGTTTGGGTCTCTGCTCTACCCTGTCCTTGGACAGTTGACCCAGCCTTGTCACCTCAGTCTCCTCATCTGTAAAATGGGTGTGATGGTTCTAGTAAACCACTCCCTGGGGCTGTGATGGGGAATGAAGGAAGTGGTGGGTGATAAATGTTCAGGACAGTGCTAGGGACACGGTGCTGGGTGTGGATACACCTGCCTATTATATCATCCCTGTGTTACAGAGGGTCCCACTGAAGGAAATACAGAGAGGTCAAACAAGCCAGAGGCCACAGAGCAATCAGGTGGCAACGTTGGGATTGGAGCCCCGACCAACCAAGTACGAAGACAGTGTAAGCCAGACTCGGTGACTCAGCCTGTAATCCCACACTTTGGGAGGCTGAGGTGAGTGGATTGCCTGAGCCCGCGGGTTCGAGACCTGCCTGGGCAACTTGGCGAGACCTCATCTCTACAATAAATCAAAAAATGAACCAGGCGTGGTGGCACGCACATGTAGTTCCAGCTACTTAGAAGGCTGAGGTGGAAGGATCGCCGGAGCCCAGCAGGTTGAGGCTGCAGTGACCGGGAGCGTGCCACTGCACTCCAGTCTGGGTGACAGAGTGAGACTCCAACTCAAAAAAAAAGAAAAAAAGACAGTGTACCTGCTCCCGTCCTCTGGGGCCATGTGTCTGTCTATCTTGGCATCTCAACAGCCAAGGCCCACACATGGGCAGGGGCGGTTTTACTCCATACAGCTGCCAGAACTCTTCTGTATTTTAGAAAAATCAAGCTGGGCTCGGTGGCTCAGACTGTAATCCCATGCTTTGGGAGGCTGAGGTGAGTGGATTGCCTGAACCCGTGGGTTCGAGACCCGCCCGGGCAACTTGAAGAAACCTCATCTCTACAATAAATCAAAAAATTAGCCGGGCGTGGTAGTGCGCGCCTGTAGTTTCAGCTACTTGGAAGGCTGAGGCGGAAGGATCGCCGGAACCCAGCAGGTCGAGGCTGCGGTGGCTGGGAGTGGCCACTGCCCTCCAGTCTGGGCGACAGAGTGAGACTCCAACTAAAAAAAAAACCAAAAGACAAAAAACTGATATCCTTTTTAGAAAGAGGAAGTTTGGACAGAGACACATGCAAGGAGAACACCATGTGCACGTGAAGGTAGAGATGGGGTGAGGTATCGACAAGCCAAGAAATCCCAAAGATTGCCAACAACCCACAGAAACTGGGAGAGAGAGAGAAGCTGATTCTCCCTCAGCCCTAGGAAGGAACTAACTCTATCAACACCTGTATCTCATACTCTGAAAATGTGTAACTATATTTCTGTTGTTTTAAGCCACCCAGTTACAACAGCCCTAGCAAATACATGCAGTTCCAGGTGAGCCTCAGTTTCCTAATCTGTAATATGGAGATAATACAGTCAATAATTATAATCACTTTTTTTTTTTTTTTGAGTTGTAGTCTCACTCTGTTGCCCAGGCTGGAGTGCAGAGGCACGCTCACTGCCACCGCAGCCTCCACCTGCTGAGCTCAGGTGATCCTTCCGCCTCAGCCTTCCAAGTAGCTGGAACCACAGGTGTGCACCACCATGCCCAGCTTATTATTACTTTTTATTTATTGTAGAGACGAAGTCTCACTAGGTTGCCCAGCCCGGTCTCAGACCCCTGAGCTAAGGCAACCCTCTCACCTCGGCCTCCCACTGCGCCTGGTCCAACTCAAATTTTTTGATCACGTATTTAGGCACTTTCTCTAGGCAACTTCTCAGTCCTCACAATAACCCTATGAAGTAGCTGCTGTTATCCTCACTTTTTTACAGATGGGCAAGCTGGGCACAGAGAGGTTAAGGAACTTGCCCAAGGTAACTGAGCTGGTGAGTAACAGAGCCAGGGTTCAAATTGACCCTCTTAACTCTGAGTTTACAGTTTCTGAGAGCCACCCGGCAGGGCTGTTTGTGGACCATGAACAAGCTCAGGAATGACCAATGCTTGCGAAGGCATCTAATGCACAGTTAGTACTCAGTGCACAATAGCTGTTGTGGTTTTACCTCTGGCACCTGGAGCCCAGCACACAATGGACATGTACAGTTGAAAAGAACCTGTGAGCCGGGCTCAGTGTCTCAGCCTGTAATCCCAGCACTTTGGAAGGCTGAGGTGAGTGGATTTCCTGAGCCCGGAGGTTCAAGACCTGCCCAGGCAACTTGGCGAGACCTCATCTCTACAATAAATCAAAAATTAGCCGGGCGTGGTAGCGCGCACCTGTAGTTCCAGCTACTTGAAGGCTGAGGTAGAAGGATTGCCGGAGCCCAGCAGGTTGAGGCTGCGGTGGCCGGGAGTGTGCCACTGCACTCCAGTCTGGGAGACGGAGTGAGACTCCAGCTCAAAAAAAAAAAAAAAAGAAAAGAACCTGTGATCTTGGACTTCCCCAAACCTCACCAGCTTGGTAACTGATGAGTTCACTTGCTTTTCTGAGATTTCTCAGGGGTGGATAACAAAACTTTCAAGTTTTGTTTTCCCCTTAGTAACTTAGAGAAACTGAAAGTGAGACCTGCAGGCAATATCACAACAAGCCAAAGGACAAGAGGCTGGGAAATAACTTAGACTCCAAACTTAGACTCCAAACTGAGTGGGCAGCTTGCTCTGGGTCAGTAACAATTTTGGGAGCAAGATCCACTCTCTGCCCAGGAAGCTTTGGCCTGTTTTCCAGGACCAGGAGGGCCAAAGCCTTTGGCTGGGGCCTCAGTCCAGGACCCATTCCTCATTTTCCCACAGGGCTCACCAGTGGCAGCTTGGTGTAGAAGATAGAATGGGACTGTCAGGTGGGACTCAGTTTCCCTGTTATAAGAACAGCAAGTTGGACCAGATGACCCAAAGTTGGCTCCCAGATGTGAGTCTAAGGTTCTCTGATGGCAGGAAGCCTTCTGGGGATGTGCTATATACACCAAGCCCCCCCCCCACCACAGCAGTGTGGGGAATCTTACACACAGTGGGGTCAGAGGTCATAAATTGGCACCAGGGAAAGGGGCAATGGTGGGTTTCTGCAGCACCCCCTCACCCCCCATGCTCCCCACCCCACTCCTGGCTTGGCTGGCACATGACCCCTCAACTCACCTCTAGCCTGGCAACGGCAAACGGTGTGGCTCCCACCATGTGCACAGGGGTGACCCCACTGACCCGGGTTCTGTAATCGGTGATCTCCCCCTCGGGCCGGATGAATTTGTCGTAGAGCACGTGACCATAGTAGTTCACAAGGCTGCATCGAGCCAGTCCGCTCTCCCGCTGGGGCCCCAGTCCCACCATCTCGCAATCCATAGCCACTGCCTCATGGCTGCCAGCCATGTTCCTCGGGACCCTCAGAGATGCCGGAGAGAGGGGCATCAGGTGAGTCTCACGCTCAGGTCAACCAGCCTCCAGGTGTCCTCGGCCACCCCAGCCAGCCTCACCCTCCACCCTGCCTTTGTCTAACACCACCTGGCTATAGAGGAAGCTGGCCTCTGGCCACTCCACCCGGCCTCCCCTGCCCTGCCCGCAGGTCCCTGAGGCCCTCCTGCAGGCTCCCGGCAGCTGCTCCCACTCTCACCTGCCTGCCTCTGCGCCCTGGGCTCACGTCTGCCTCTCTGCTGCCACTGCTTGGCTATTGCAGTTGCGTTCAGCAGTGACTCATCTCACTCTAAGCCGACATCCCGACTGCCGACTGTGTTTCAGTTTCTGGTTTGTTATCAAGTGAAGTCAGGGGTGGGAGGCCGGGCACATGGGCTGCTCCATCTCCGCAGCAGCCAGCAAGTGGGGAGCTCAGCTCAGGGCCTGAGTCAGGGCTGAGGGAGCTGGCAGGTTCTGTGTCAGGGTGTCCCTCCTTTGCCCCTGCCCCCTCTTCAATGACGCATCTGACATGGACAGAGTGGATTGCAACATCTTTCTTTCCTTTCCCCACCTCCGCCCAGAGAATAAACATCCCCAGGATTGGAGCCCAGGGAATGCCCCATAACCTCTGGGGCCAGCTACCAGTCTGGTACTCTGAGGTCTCTCATGGGGGCAGAAAGACTGACTCTTGGGACAGTGAGGCTACCACCTGAGGTGGTCAGACGGTTGTGGTGAGAGGGGGCTTGCCCCCACCTCCAACTCAGAGGGCGAAGAGGGGTGGTGAGGGAGCCCTTACAGCTGCCATCTTTCTAACACTGTCCTCCAACTGGGCTGACACTGAGGACAAGGAGAAGTAGACCTTGAGAGAGCCCCCACCCGCTCAGCCATACTTCCTAAGGTCGACACTCTCCCAGGCTAGGACGTTGAGCTCTGGAGCACTCAGAATTTAATGAACGACAAATGAGTTACAGCTGGGGCAAAAAGAGAATCAAAACTTCCTGAGGAAAGCCTTCCATCGTGTGCTGTGGTGAGATTCAACGATGAGCTGAGAGCTCCCCATGCTTGCCTCCTACCCCAGATTCACACAGAACACTGACCCATCTGATCCGACATCCTCCTCCCCACCCGGGTCACAGAGACTTGTGGTTTGAATAGAAACTTCTCCATAGCAGTGGTGTTTTCTTTCACCTAGTGGGATTTGGATGTCCGAATAACAGACCTCAAAAATAAAACCAAATGCTGAAATATGGTTCAAATTTGAGGTACCAAAAAGTATCTCTGGTTCCCATTCTGAATAAGCAATTTCACTTGGATTCAGACTGTTTGGTTCTCTTTGTGCTTTTCAAATGCATCAAGGTTTGTTACCGATTCAGGAGGAAATGAAGCAACATTCTTGATGGCTTACATGACATGCGTTGAAACAGTAACCCCCTAAAGATCCATTTGAAGATGATCCTGCAATCCCTGTGGGACCTGAGGCGATCCTGGGACACCAGTCTCCTCTGCAAGCCTCCCCTTCACCTCCACTGCCTCCTGGGGGCTCAGACAGTGCACATCCCACTCCTCCAGTGCTCTCCCCTATGGTCCTGTGCTGCTGTGTGGATTCCACTCCTAGTCTACATCTTCCGGTCTTCCCTGGTGGCCTCTAAGTCTTGCCATCTCCCTTCTCCTCTGGACGCCCGAGCCCAGTCCTCACTTGTCTGCCCACATGGCTGCAGGAGCCCGCTCCCAGGTCTCCACTCCATCTTCGTTCCCTGCTCCAAATGGTCCTTTGAGTCCTACCATATTCAGATTCTCAAAATCTTAGCTGGGTGCAGTGGCTCACACCTGTAATCCCAGCACTTTGAGAGGCAGAGGCAAGAGGATTGCCTGAGCCCACGGGCTCGAGACCAGCCTGGGCAACATGGCAAGACCTTGTCTCTACAATAAATCAAACAATTAGCCCGGCATGGTGGTGCATGCCTGCAGTTTCAGCTACCTGGAAGGCCGAGAGGGAAGGATCGCCTGAGCCCAGAAGGTTGAGGCTACGGTGGCCGTGAGCATGTCACTGCACTCCAGCCTGAGTAAGAGTGAGACTCTGACTCAAAAAAAAAAAAAAAAAGATTCCCAAAATCTAATGTCTCATACTGTTTGTCACAGCTCAAGAATTTAAGGATTTCCTGTTGCTCCCCCTCAGCCCAGCAATCAAACCTTCTGGGCAGTTTTCAGACCCTCTTGCATCTGCCCACCAGCCTTTCCAATTTTGTCTTGTAGCACTATCCTATTGAGGCCTCTTTTAGGTTTAAACCCATACTCGGGGCTTTAGTTGATGCACATAGTGCCTCCTACCAAACCACCAGCAGGTCCTGCTCAGCTCTTTTAGATAATGGTGGTGGTTCCTAAACCCCTGCATCTTCCAAGGTCTAAGGCCCAATGGCTAGAGGCACCAGTAAGATGGTCTCTGCTTCAGGTAGGACAGGCAGTGCTGAAGGTAAGCCCCCTCCTGTGCCCTTCCCACTCCCCCTTTGCCTGTCTCCTCCGCTCTTTGTTCCTCCAACATTCCAGGCATGCTCCTGTCTCAGGATCTAGGCGTTTGCTCCTGTTCCTGAATCAGGTCTTTCCATAAGGCCTTCCCTGACCTATTTAAAACTGTACTTCCTACCCCTTCCTGGCCTTTTTCTAGAGGAATTATCACCATCTGAAATACTGTATATCTTACTTGTTCATTTCCTGTTCCCTCTGGCATCTGTTTGGGTCACTCCAGCACCTAGAACACTGCCTGGGTCAGACTGGATTGTTTTTCAAACGTATTGTGTGCTCTGATGTTGGGCCCAGACACTGGTGACTAAGAGCACCCAGGAAGGAGCCTGACTCCAGCCAGGGAGTTCCTGGTGCTGATGCCTCAGCTGTAACTGGTGTTACCCGTGGGCAGGCCACGCCCACAAGTCTTGTTGGATCAGGTGACTGCAGGCAGGTGAGTCACTCAGAACAAACATGTCAGCCTTATAAGACACATATCAGCCACAGCTGACCACCTGTAATGACCACAGTGTGTACAAAGTCTGCCACTCTGTGACCCTCCCTCCCTGAGTCCCCAGCACTGGGCTGAGGTACAGGCCAAGTGGAGGATGCACAATGAGGGTCACTTCTCCCACAGGCAGCCTGTCCCAGTCGATCATCTCCTGCCTTGCCCCTAAGATGTGTACGTGTATTTCTAAGCTACAGTTGACCCTTGAACAACACAGGTTTTACACTGTGTGGGTTCACTTATATGCAGATTACTTTCCAATAAATATACTGGAAATTTTTTGAAGATTTCCCACCATTTGAAAAACTCAGGCAGGTGCTGTGGCTCATGGCTGAGGCAGGATGACTGCTTAAGCCCAGGAGTTTGAGACTGGCGTAGGCAAGATATCAAGACCCTGTCTCTAAAAAATAAATAAAAAAGAAAAAATTCACATATTAACTGAGTAGCCTAGAAATATCAGTGAAATTAAAAGGTATGTCATGAATGCTTACTAATTTATCATTTACTACCATAAAACATATCTAAAAGGTGAAATTTATCAAAACTTATGCAAACACTGTATGTGGCACCAATCTCAGTAAAGAGAAATGTAAACAGATGTAAAGATGCAGTATTAAACCATAGC
>CAUYQG010156503.1:0-12075 GCA_963574415.1 Tarsius wallacei | reverse complement strand
ATCTAACCTTTTGTGGGATCTGGGCAAGGGCTGATGCAATCACATTGGCCCTTTCTTCTGTCAGGTCACTGACCATTGACCCCAAAGAAAACACCACAACACCATTTTCTCCAGAGCTCTGGACAAAGTCTTCCATTTCCTGTGAAGAAAGTTTTTCACCATCACAAAAAAGAATTAGCACAGCAAATGGTATTGAAAACATTTTTTGCAATTATTTAGGATTGAAAATCAAGTACTATCAATTTTTTTTTTGCAGTAATAGATGTGGTTAAACCGAACTAATCACTCAGTTTCTTAGGAAGATTTGTAATGTGAGATAAGTGACTTCTATTGTCCATATTTGTGTTAATTGCATTCATATATGTGTGTGAAAGGAAAAATGAAACAGAGCTATGACACTGTAGTCAAAGAAGATCATGTTAGAAAATATTATACTCAGACTCTTCATTTATAATTTTAAATTACTCATATAGCGTGTTAGAAGGTGGCATCACTTGACTTCAATTATATGTCATTGTAGTCCTCTTAAGTGACTTGTGTTTATTTCGGGCAGTTTTTATATATAATTGCTCTAGTTTGGAGCCGTTGGAGCCATTTCCTGAATATAAGTATTGAGGGATTATATTTCACATTGATCAATATATTCACCCTTGGAAAAGGAAGTTATATAGAGACAAAACTTTCCTGAATAGAATGTCAAATTAGTGTCCTCATCTTTTTATTATCATTCCTTTTGTTTTAAATGTATTATTTGTTTTCTTCTCACTGTAAAATACTGATCAATCTTTTTCAAAATAACAAGTATAATTTCAGATCCTAATCACTAGAGTAAAATTTTATTATAAAACTATTGTTAATATAATAAAAAAAATAAACTTTGACAGTCACAGCACATATTGCCATGTATTTTCCAGAAATGTAGTTAGACCTATGACATCACTTTTTTTGTTGTTGTTTTGTTTTGAGTTGGAGTGTCACTCTGTGGCCCAGACTGGACTGCAGTGGCATGCTCCCGGCCACCACAGCCTCGACCTGCTGGGCTCCAACGATCCTTCTGCCTCAGCCTTCCAAGTAGCTGGAAATGTTATACAGGCATACGCTACCACTCCTGGCTAATTTTTGATTTATTATAGAGATGGCATCTCGCCACGTTGCCAGGGTGGGTCTCGAATCCGTGGGCTTAGGCAAGACATCATATGTTTTATATGAGTGTCATTGTATTACTGTTTCAAGTAACTAATTGGGCGTGCAGCACCTTGTCTGGAAAAACATGCCCTCTTTTTACAGATACATAACTGATCTCATTTTGTGACATCTTATAAAGATCAGTGTAAGAAATGTTGTAAAAGTTTGACATTTTTAAAAAAAAGAACATGCATTTCTCCTATACTTTCCATCATAGAATTTCCTGATTAAAAATGCATGTGTTTTCATTATAGTTTTTTATTTTATTTATATAACTCAATGTACACAGGTGGCATACATTTGGATATTTTAATCTTATTTTATGTATGTTTGCATTCCACAAAAAATTGTGATCTTATTCTATTTCTCATTTTGCCCCTCAATTTTTAACTAAACTTGCATTATGGATGACAGTGTAGTTAAACTATTTTGACAATGTGATTCTAATGGTGATGTACGCACATAGTACATGTTTGTAATCATTTATTTATACAAGATATTTCATACAAGTTGGTAATTATTAATAAAGGCATTTGAATTACTGCAATGTTTTTAATGAACATATTTCACAAATATAGAATGCCCATCTTGATTAATTTTTTTCTCTGTATAGGTGCATATGAATATATTATGAAGGCAATAGCTATATGCATTTAAAAAGCACTTGATATTTTTTTCCAAGTGTTTAATTCTTTAAAAATATACAAACATCATCTGAGAATTTAATACTTAAAAGCAAGCAAACTGGGGTAAGTTTTACTTTATAAAATAAAGAGTTAGAGGAGAGATTTTTACAACCATTGACTTGGATTCAAATCTTCTTTCTTTAAATTGAAAACAACAGCCAATAAAAAGTACCTATGCCTAGTGTGTTACTAGTCATTCTTTCCCTTGGCCTCTTCCTCCATTTATTTTTTTTCCTTCCCAGTGGCCCTATCAGTTTCCTTCAATATGAAAGAGAAACTTTTTAAAAAATAAGGTTCGATTGCATAGAAGTTTCATTAATCTTACCTCTGCTTTTATTCCCTGTAAAAGTTATATATATATACAACCTAAACAATTTGTAGTCAGCAGAAGAAATGGGTTTTGTCTCTTGAATAAAATTTCCTTTTTATGTTCCCGCTAACAATAAGGTAGAAAAAATATTTTAAGTTTTTTTACAATAATGTACTAAAGATTTCTACTTATGTCATAAAAGTATGATATTAAAGTAAAATATTTTAGGTTCTCATTTTCCTTCATAAGGAATACAGTTCTCCATGCCGAAAGAATTCTTTAGCAAATCAGACCTAAGGACAGTTCCAAGTGGTAGAAATTATTTAGTTTTTATTACATATGCAGTTACATATTCTCTGTGCTTCTATGTCAGACAGTTGTAAGGTCGAGTCTCAAGTTCCCCAAGGTGGCGTTAATGAAGTGTACTATAAAGTTGGCATTAGACAGACATCTTCTTTGATAAGATAAACCATCCCTCTTATGCTCTAGGTGGTAAAACTCTGATATCTCAGTGATGAAAGGTTTAAATGCTGGGGTGAAAGCAAATATGCATTGGGTTTGGCTGGAAATATTTTGGGGTATACATTTATGTTGAGGAGTGTTTTTCTTTTTAAGATAGAATACTGGTGAGAAGTCTCATCCCTTACAGTAAAATTTTAGCATTTCATGTTCATCTTACTGACAAAATTTAGACATCTACAGTTAAACAAGTCCACGGGGTATTTTATCTAGGTCTTTGCTAGTGAATATAATTTTGCTATGTTACCCAACTCATTCCTGTTAAATGAACAATTACTCTCAAGTGACTGATATGTTTTATCTATTTGATAACATTACTAGCAAAAATAACAATAATTATGATATTAAAACACTTCTGGATCACTATGTGTCAGAAACATTTTGCCTGTTTTATGTGCATTAATGTTTTTTTCCGTACAACACAATATGTAGTGGTTGCTATGCTAAAAATAGGCATATTTTTCACTATGAACATTCTTCTCTACTTTCCACCATCTGAACTTATACAAAATTTTCTAAACGGTCTGCTCTTTCCAGTCTTGCTCTTCTGCAATTCAATCTATTGTACATTTTGGAAGTTTTAATTTTTTTAATAATGAAAATCTGATAATATGTCTTCATTTCTTAAGTCTATTCAGCAACTCTCCAATGCTTTTAATAGATGCTCAAACTCCTTGTATTTATTGCCTTCAACTCATCTCTCCAGCATCATCTCTCTTTTCTCATCTTTTCCTGCAACGCAAACATGGAGTCTGGGGACATACTTTTACTTCTCTAACTGCTTTTCTTTCTGTGTGTCCTTTGCTCCCTCATTCTTTCACCTATTCCTGCACCTTATTCAGGGTTCATTGTGATTGTCAATGATTTTGGAATCTCGTCTGTATGTTACTTATCATCATAGTCTTTACTTATAGCACTTTTCAGACTATTTTTTTTAACATGTTTGTATTCTGTCTTTCAAAGTGGAATGTAAGGTGTGTGGTAGGAAAAACTGTGTCTACTTTGTTAAATATTTTTTTAATAAATGACTGATACTTTCTTATATGTTTTGTAATGAAGGTCCTAATTTGACCATTTCTTCAGACTCCATAGTATCCTTCCTTATTCTGTATTGACAATGAAATTCACATATTTGTGATGGAATAGAAACATATGAGTTTCTAATGGCAAGTCACTTTAGTTGACCTTCCCATTTTGTGAATCAAACACTGGAATAAAAAAATAGAGAGTCATGTCTTCTGAAAATTCAAAGTAAACAAAAGAAAACTAAAAGAAGTATGTTTACCTTTGGTAGGGGTTTGGCAGGTTTACAGTGGTGTCCTCCAATAAAATCAACATTTGGTAAGAATGGGCGAGGAAAATCAAAATCCCAATAGGTTCGAATGAGCCACATTTCAGCTTTCTTCATTGTTTCAGATAATGTAGTAGGTCTTCCTGAAGAAAACCAAAATGGCAAATAGAAAAAAAAATGATATGGCGGATGACACAAGAGAGCTGTCATGTGAATATATAAGTATTTTCCTGAAAAGAGTTGAAATAACATAGCCAAAGACATATAGAGCATCTATCCTTTGATAGAACAATATATACCTATTTGTACATAAACATAATATTATTTTCATGTGTTATTATATGCTGCTAATATGAATATATAAAAGACAAAGTGTTAAGAAAATTGTGAGAAAACCACATCTGTAACATCACATCAGCATATTTACAATTATAAGTAATTATTAAATAAGTCATTGTAGTATTAAACAAGCATTTGTTTACTCTCTAAAGCTGCAACAGTAAAAAATACACATTTAATCACCTCTTTGAGCTCCACAATCATTTAATCCTATCATACCCATAAATACCGCTTTCTAAGAAGTACTCAGTCTAGTTTTTAGAATGTAATAAGCAAGTCCCTTGATCATTGGCTTTCCAAATAAACTGTTAGTTTACTGAGAATACGGTTTAAATTCTTGTACTTACCACTACTTTTATTTTATGCTAAGATCATAATAATATTTGGTATTAAAAAATAAATATATTGATAAATGACTGCTGGAGAATTATCAGAGATTATTTAAATAGAGATTTTTTTACTTCCCTTCAATTTGGCTCATATTTTCCTTCATGAATAGGTATAATATAATAAAATAAAGACTTAAAACTTGAATGTTCACACTTCAACAAAAATTTAGTCTTTAAATAATTTCAAGCTCTTTGTTAAAGAATGTAGAAACATTACAAACTTCAAATTCTTTTAGATATCTTTTTCTGCAATACAGCCACCACATCTCTCAAATGAGAAAGACTCTTTCATGTTATGTGAAAAAAAATTAATTTCTAAATATGCAAACTGAAATATACAAGGAAAAACAACTTCTCAATGCTACCATGAAAACTATGCCAGAAATATGTGTTACTTTTTAATGATATATCTGCCTTCTTCAAGATGTTGCTTGAGGTGTCTATTGACTTTTTAAAAATAAAAGTATAGTAAAGTGGATATCTGAGTTTTTAAAAAAATCATAAACGTTTCAATTTGCAGACTTCCTAGAATGCCCTGTACGAGTGATGACCACAGATGTCTAACTTATTTTGTGTCAGATTTCTTTCTTTTTTTTTTTTTTTGAGTCTCACTTTGTCGCCCAGACTGGAGTGCAGTGGCCGCTCCCGGCCACCGCAGCCTCGACTCGCTGGGCTCCGGCGATCCTTCCACCTCAGCCTTCCTAGTAGCCGGAATTACAGGCACGCACTACCATGCCCGGCTGATTTTTTGATTTATTGTAGAAATGAGGTCTCGCCAAATTGCCCAGGCGGGTCTCAAACCCACGGGCTCTGGCAATCCATTCACCTCAGCCTCCCAAAGTGCTGGGATTACAGGCTGAGCCACCAAGCCCGGCTGTGTCAGATTTCTATACTATTTATGAGATTGATAGTCCATCTTATATTTCCATTTCATCATATCACTTAAAGAAATCTACTCCTCTGACTTGATATTCACACAATCGCATCTTCAACATCATGCGGAAAGTTAGAATTTAATAACCAGCAACTGAAAATATAACTTACCTAGTACTTCACTGTAAAACTGATCCCATTTCTTTGTATCAAGTAATTGGAACCAAAAGTCAAAATAAAGCACATATAGCATATTTTTAATCCTCTCCATGAATGTCATTTGATCACTTAATTCTGACAGAACAACAGGTACATAGGAAGGCGGGAAGAGAAATCCTCCACTATACTTCTCAAATGTGTAGCCAGGAGAGAAGCGAAGACTGTACACAAAGGGTATATTAAGTAGTTGAGCCAACAGCTCACCACAGGGACCGATGGCATCAGCGAGAATGACATCAAACTTTGACTCTTGTAGTTTTATCATAAGTTTCTTGTTTGAAACAACATCTTTACAGAAATTTCTAATAAAGTCAGAAAATATCCAAAAGATTTCTTGGACTTGTGAAAAATATGACAGAAAGGTATATTTTGGAAGATCATACATCCATCTTTTTATCTGTTTCGCAGAAAGAGCCTCAAAATCATCTTTAGTTAAAGATGTAGGATAAACTTCAAATTTGATAGTGGGTGACTTGCTGGGATCAACAAGAATGGAAGCTGAAGATGTCAATACAGTTACCTCATGACCTCTCTGGGCGAGTTCAGTCAAGATTGTCTTCATATTCATCCAGTGGCTGTATTCTATGGGCCACACCAGCACCTTCCCACAACTTCCAGAGCTAAAGTAAAAACTCAGCAGGATTAGCAGAACTGAAGACCACTTTATAGACATCCTAGTGGATATCTTTAACACCCTTTCCAGTTGCTTTCCCCCCCGCCCATTTCTCTTTCTTATATTTATAATGTTAAATCAATTAAGTTAAAATATAACTCTTACTTTTTTTGAAGTAAAAACATTAAATAAATAGTTTGGGCAGATGGTAAGCAAGGAGATAAGCACAAGGTAGACGACCGTCTGTTTATACAGTCATGTTGAATGTTCCTATTATGTTTACAGATGCTCCCATTTGACTAATATAATCTTGCAAATGCATGTCAGGGGTCCTATGTGACTTTTCAGCTGAATGAGTATTTCTTGAATATCTTGGTTCTAGGAATTTTTAATGTAAAACTTGGTTGACATATAATTCTTATATAATATAATTTACCATTATTGTCTAAAATTCAGTGTTTCTTTGCATATTCACAGAATTGTGAATCCACCATAACAATTAGTTTAGTATCCCCCCTCAAAACCCTGTAAACTTTATCCTTTATCTCCCAACTTTTGTTTCTGCATCCAGCCAACCCTAGGCAACCACTAACCTATTTTCTGTCTGTATAAATTTGTCTATTCTGGACATTAGAAAAATAATTGAAATCATATGATATGTGGTCTTTGTGATGTTTTTCTTACTTAGTATAATGTTTAAGGGTCATCTGTGGAAAATCATATTTAATAACTCCATTCTATTTTATTGCATAGAGTATTACATAGTACAGATATGCACATTTTAGTTATTCATTCATTAGTTTTTTTCCTTTCTTTTCTTTTTTAGTTAGAGTCTCACTCTTTCATCCAGCTGCTGTACAGTGGCATGCTCACAGCCAAGGCAACCTTGGCCTTTTGGGCTCAGGTAATCCTGCTTCAGCCTTCCAAGTAGCTGGGACTACAGGCAGGCACCACTACACCTGACTAAATTTTCTGATTTATTGTAAAGATGAGGTCTACCCATGTTGCCCAGGCTGGTCTTTAACCCATGGGCTCAAGCAATCCTCTCTTGCCTTAGCCTTCCAAAGTGCTGGGATTGCAGGCGTTAGCCACCATGCCCGGTTTCATTCATTAATTGATGGACATTTACTTTTTCAGTTTCTGACTGCTATAAATAATATTTATTAAATTCCTCTGTAAGCTCTCTGTGGACATGATTTCATTGCTCTTGAGTATGTATCTAGAAGTGGAATTTTTGGGTCATAAGATAACTGTATATTTAAGCTTTTGAGAGATTGCCAGACTTTTTTTCATTATGCCTGCATTATTTTACATTTTCTCCACCAATGCAGAAGTGTTAGTTCACAATGTAGGATAAACTTCAAATTTAATAGTGGATGATTTGCTGGGGGCAACAAGAATGGAAGCTAAAGATGTCAATGCAGTCACCTCACGACCTCTCTGTTCTCCACTTCATTGTCACACGCATATGTGTTTTTATCATTAATGAGAATTATGCAATATCTCATTATGGCCTACATTATCTTGATCTCTAGTCATTTTGAGCATTTTTCATGTGCTACTTAGCCATTGTATATTTTGCTTGGAAAAATTTATATTCAGATCCTTTGCCTATTTTTGTTGATTTGTCTTTTATTACTGAGTTGTGTTATTAATATGTAGTTGATAAAAGTCCCTTATCAAGTATATGATTTGAAACACCAGAAGTGTATTCTTTAATTCTGTAGGTTGTCTTTTGTCATTTCTGATTGAGTCATTTGAGGAAAAAAAGTGTTAATTTGATGAAGTCCAAATTATCGATTTTATATTGGTTGCTTTTACTTCGGGTGTTGTATTTAAAAAATCATTTCCAACTCAAAATTCACCAGTGTTACCCTCTTTATCTTATTTTTTAGAGTTTTATGCTTCTATCCTTTATTTTAATTTTTGTTATCTATTTTGAGTTAATTTTTACAAACACTTAAGGAGTTCCAACTCAAATTTTTATATTTGGATAATCAGTTTTCCAACCAGTATTTATTATATAATTTTTTAATTAAAATATTTTGACATCTTTGTCACAACCCATAGATGTGTTGGTATATTTCTGGACTTTAAAATCGATTATATTTTTCTGTTTGTCTGTGTGCACTCTCTTGTTTCTTGTAGATTTGTGTTTGGTTTTAAAAGCAGAATGTGTATGTTTTTCAACTTTGTTTTTTATTGTAAGATTGTTCTATTTTTTTTCTTCTTTCTTTCCTTTTTGAAAATGCACATGTCTCACTCATATGGTCCCGGCTAGGCACTGATGAGTCTTCTACCTTGGCCTCCCGAGTAGCTAGGATTAGAGGGCATGCCACCACACCTGTCTTGTTTTGATGTTTCTAAGTCTCTTGAATATCAGTATAAATTTCAGTATCCGGTTGCCTATTTTTACAAAAAATCAAGCAAGGATTTGATAGAAATTGCATTGAATCTGTATATCAATGTGGAAGTAGAGTATGGCCATTATCACAATATTAAGTATTTCAATCCACAATTTCACATTAGACATTCTTTAATGTGAACGGAATGCTAAGTAATAAATGTAACAAAAAAAGTGCAACTCACATGAGTTGCACTTTTTTTGTTACATTTATTCCTAAGCATTATCTTTTTTTGACGGAATTTTATGATAGTTTTAATTTTATTTTTAATATCATTGCAATTATATAGAATTTTTTAAGTGTGCATTGATCTTGTATTGTAAAAACTTACTTTACCTGTCTATTAGATTAATATTTTCTAGTGGATTCCTACAAATTTTCCATTATAAGATCATGTCATATGCTAATAGACATAGTTTACCTTCTGTCTTTCTAACATGAGTTCCTTTTATTTTATTCTCTTGCTTATTTGTCTAGGCTAGAACCTGCCATAGAATGTTGACTAGGAGTAAGAAGAATTGATTTAGTTGTTCTCCATTAAGTATGATATTAGCTGTATGTTCAATATGGATGCCAAATATCAGTGTGTGTAAGTTTCTCTCTTTTTATAGTTTACTGAGTAATTATTTGTAATGAAGGGTATTGGATTTTATTTAAAAAATTCTGCATTTATTGAAATGACTATGCAACTTTGTTATTGATTCTAACGATATGGTATGTTGTATTAATTGATTTTTCAGATGTTAAAGCAATACTGCATTTTGGAATTAATTCAACTTGTTTATAGTGAATAATCTTTTTGTATGTTACTAGATTCTACTTGCTATCATGCTTGGGAGATTTCTGTGTCTTATTAACAAGAGATATTGATATGTAGTATGCAGTTTTTGTGATGTCTGTGTTGTTTCAATATAAGGGCTTAATTCAATATTTTGGTAATGTTTTCTCCTATTCTAATTTTTGGAGGATTATTGCTTTGAAAATTTGGTAGAAAGACAGAGTTTTGAAGCTTCCTACTTCACCATTTTCAATCTTTGCCCCATAACCTTTTTCTAAATAAATTTTATTGGAAGCCGTCAGGTCTTGTGCTTTTCCTTGATGAGATACTTTTTACTATGGCATTGATTTTATTACTCATTATTAATTTTTCAGGTTTTCTATTATGTCATGGTTGAATTTTGGTAAATGGTCTGTGACCAAGAATGTATTCAATTCTTCTTTGTTTTCCAATTTGTTGGCATATGGTTTTGTCTAACAATCTCTAATGATCCTCTGTACTTCTGTGGTCTCAGTTATATTGTCTCCTTTTTAATTTCTGGTTATATTTATTTGAGTTTTCTCTCATTTTTTTCTTAGTCTAGCTAAAGTGTCATTGATTTTACTTATTTTTTAAAAAAGAAACACAAGCACGCCCATGCTTTAACAAATTTGCTACAGCTGCTTTTATACTACATTGGCAGAATTGAGTTGGCTTGAGTCCGTTAGTCTGAAATATTTACTATTTGAGACTTTATTGGAAATGTATTCTAATTCCTGCTGTATAGTAAATAACTTTATTTTTTTCTTTAATTTTTCTATAAATTCAATGCAGTTTTAAATATATATATATTTAGTGAACTAGACTGTTTATAATTAAAATTGTTAAAGAATTAATGAATTCATCTATATATTTCAATTTTATATAGATGAATTTTTTTGTTTTACATACATATGAGTATATGTCTCATATTTTTGTGTGTGTACAAATTAAATAACTGTTAAATATTTGTGAGTGAAGTGACTTTCCATGTGTCATTTGATAGAAGGAATGAATGGTAATGTAATAGCTATAGCTGTCTAAGGTAAAATATAACATTTTTTGGAAAATAATAAACAATGAAATTGCCTACAGAAGAGGACTAGGGGAGGAGGTATATGAGTGAAACTAGGGTTTTGAAAAGACCCTACATCTAGGAAACAGTGTACATGCCTGGGGTAGACACTTGTTCAAAAATGACCTGAAAAGATTCTGTCTTTCACCTCTAGATGACCCTAAGTCACCAACCAAGCAGGAAGTAATAGCTAAACAGAATTGTACCTGGCCTGACAGAGCTTTAACTGAGTACCTCAAACACAGTCACTTTGTAAAGACTGGAAGATTACTACTGTTTGGCTCTACAAAGTTAAGAATATGTCCACTAATTTATGAGTGAGTTACCAAAGTACAGATAGGAGACTTCTGTGACTACACATAACAAAGGATATGGATTATTACAAAAAATCTAGAAATGTTAATAAACAAACCACAAGCCACAGCAAGCAGCAACAAAAAGCAACTAGGAAGGAGGAAATATGATTTCCCAACTTGCCATAATGTATTATAAAAAATGTTCAGTTTCAAACAAAGCACTACATAAAGAATCTAGAAAATATACCACAGACTTCTGGCAAGATGGTGACAAGACAGCGAGAATCTCTGTGAAAGTGAGTGTCCACAAAAATTCTCACTTCCCACACCCCCACCTTCCACGAGCCACACTGGTCCCAGGGCTGGAGGCCCTCAGTCCCATACATCGCTCAGTTGCCGTGGCTGTTGCCACCGCCGCTGCCACCCCACCCCATATGGCCCTTGGCTCCCAGCCCTGTGGAACTCCAGGCTCCCTCCCCGGCTGCATCACTCTGCCCCACCCTAAGCCGCCATCACCCAAGGTGGCCCTTGGCTCCTGCCCCATGGAACACCAGACTCCCTCACTGGCTGCATCGCCCTTCCCCAGCAGCCCTGTACTACACTGACCTGCAAAGCCCTGCCATCTTGCACTCCACCTCCCCTGGCTCGCCCGGTCCACTGTGGGATCAGAGGTCAGCTGGAACCCTGAGGCCAGGCAGAGACCTGCACTGCCCTGCCAAACTCCACCCAGCTCTACTCTGCTGGAGTCCAGCTCCAACCTACAAGAGTCAGGGCCTGAGGACAGGAGAATTAGGAGTGGCGAAAGAAGACAACACAAGTCGACTTCTGGGTAGAGTTCAGGACTCTGCCAAATTTTATTGAATACACACATATTTATACTTCAAAAATTCATTTTTTTCTTTCCACAAAACATTTGACCCATATTAACAATTAACAGTTACGTTAACAATTTTCTGTTCCCCTTGACTGATTTAGGTCTTGTTTGTTCTCATAACTTTCTTCTCCCCTGTGGTCTCATGACCTCACAACCACAAGTCTGGTTTTCATCAGGAACCAGACAACTGTTTTGCTATTTTTGC